>QTSX02000965.1:0-108616 GCA_014839935.2 Entomophthora muscae | reverse complement strand
CTTCCTGAGACAGAAATTGCGGGATAGTATGGAGCTGTTTCTAAGTGATGGGGAATTACTACCCAAATCCACATAGAATTAATGATTAACCACCAACGTGGCTTCAAATATCTTTTTTTGAAATTTCCAATTGTAATACCAGGATTAAGAAGAAAAAATAATCCTAACCAAAGTAGCCCAAGATAAATGGCCTGAGACAACATCAAAGAATCTTCAGTTTAAAATTCTGGACATTGGGAGGCAACACAATTTTCAGTTTCAAGAATGGGGGGAGGAGCTTCAAAATTGGTTGGTGCAAAATTAACATTGGGTGGCACCAATAACAAAGTTCCAATTGCAGGTCCCCATCTTCCAGAAATAATTCTGTTGAGAATCAGATTGTACAGAATATATTGTAAAAATCCAACCACAGGATGCATTTTAAAAAGTAAATTAGAACTGGGGATAAATGATTTTTATTGAGTAAAATTTTGGGAGGACTCAACTCTTTGAGTTGAAACAGTGAAAATTATTCAATATATCAGAAAATTTGACTAAGCAATACTACCTGAGTCTTGACCTCAAATTCCTTACACATTTTCAAGTAAGTATCTGGTCCAGGTTGCAAAGAACCCTTGTGTGACTAGTTTCTGATAACCATGCTGATTGACAAGCTCATATTGGGTGACCCTCAAATTACGCCAATTTATCAATGTCAATTTGCAAGGGGGAACCAGTTTCAGCTGACAGACTGGAGCAGCCATAACCTATTTTCAATCAACCATTTGATTTAAATCCGTTAACTTGGTCAATTTTGATAAAGGTTTTCCGGCTTTTCAAGCCTTCTTGCTTGGGCTGATAATACCTGGCATGATGGAACCTACCGTGATAACTACAGCACTCCAGACTACATCATAACTGATGGAGCAACCAAGCTATCAGGTCACATAGTAAATGACAAATTAAAGTCCAAAAACATTAAACATTCCACAACCTCTCTGTACAGGCCACAGGCCAGCGGCAGAGTGGAATGCCTCAATGGCAGCCTTATCAGGACCCTAGAGAAAATAATGGATGGCAAAGCCAAAGACACATGGCCACTATATATTAAACATGCATTAATAGTATCCTGAGTCCACACCAATCAAGGAACAGGCTATTCACTGTTTGAGCTAAACTACGGGTACAAACCAGAAATAATCACCCGCAAAAAACAGCCATACATAAAGATTCCCCCAGGGAAAACCCCCACAGTAGAACAAGCATCAAATTTACAACACATCTGCCTCAAAGCTAAAATATCAGAAATAAAGAGGCTCAAAACACAAAATGTAACCTCCACAGAGGAAACACTTCCTATTAACTCCCCTGTCTGGGTTCTAGCTGGCAACAGAAAAGAACTAGACTCAGTACACCAGGGACTAGGAAGAATCATCAAGTAAAGACCAGATCACAACACCTATCTAGTAAAATTCCAAGGTGCCAAAACCCCAATTGTCAAGAAATACCACAGAACCCGTCTCCACCTTAGTAAAGAAGAACACTCAACCAGACTGGTTCCAACTAGTAAACAGCTCCAGGAGCATCAGGTGGCAGCCGTGAATACAAAGCCCCCTCCTGATGCACCAGAGTAACCCCTTAGGGGGTGTTGAGGGTCTGGATGTACAGGAATTCTGGCTATCACCAACCTACTTAACATCCACACATTGCCTGATTTAGTGCCCTTTCAATATACTGTTTGACCTACTGAGAATGGTAACCAAGCAATATCACATGACAATCCAAGTATCCTTTGGCTCAAACCCATTCCGCATATGACCAACCCCTATGTTTGATCCAAATAAATCTCCACCACAGCTTGATTTATTTAAGTCTAAAGTATTATCCAATAAAATATACTTCTCTTCTTTCTTAATTCCATATTTTGAGCTTTCCTAAAAGGCGCTCCTTATCATTATCATTTGATTTTATCCAGAGTAGAAATTCTTGATTTGGACTGATTTGTACTAGTTTCTTACTGTATATTAAATATGGATTCAAGTTCCTGCAATTAATATTTTAGTCTACTAGTGGCATTAAAAAGTGATTTGAAATTAGGTTCTTGGATTTGACAAACCTGCAATTTCAAAAAACATAGTAAACTTAATGAAAATGGTTGATGGATTTGAACGCTTCTAAACTGATTCCAGTTAATTCATTTTATCCATTGAAAATATGCAGTTTGACTTGAACTTTTCAAAGTGTCTATGAGTTCCCATATTTTTAAAAATTCAAATAAAAATACAAAAAATCAATATAATTAAAAAAGACCATAGAACAAAAGTGATTCAATTTTTGGACCAAGGATTTGACAATCTCACATTTTTACGTTCAGGTTCTGAATTTATAGTAGTATGAGTTTTTCAAGTGAAAGTAACACTTAATGAAATAAGCCCATTGAAAATAGGTGATATATTTGTTTTCAAATTGGAATGTCAACTTTTGGTCAATCTAGCACCAGTCCACTTGGTTCTCTGGCGCTAGATTGACCACAAGTTGGTGCGTTAATTTGCAAACAAAGACATGTCCTATTTTCAATAGGCTTATTTCATTAAGTTAAACTGGGTGCAATAACTGAGATGTGTCTGGTCTGAGCCAAGCACAAAGACAACATATGTACACCCATTATGATTGGCTCTGTTGTTGGGATGCATAAATTTTGGTATAAAAATAAAATAAAAGTAAAGCAGTTTATCTATATTTTTTATTTATTTTTATTTTTATCTCTCCATTTATAGTAGCATGAAACCTTGTAGTCACTAATGTTTATTTTAAATTAGATTTTTAGATTTTTTATTAATTATTTTTGGTTGTAATTGTGCACTGTTAATCATGAGTTTGGATAAATTTGATATTTTTATTGATTTTAATCCCAAAACAGATACTCAGAATATTTATTTTCTTCCTGTATTCTAGATTGCATTCTTAATTAGGACAAGTTGGTAACAGTATTATAGATTCATTCATGCATTTTGATATTTGATATTTATTTTCTGTTTCAGTTGCTATTAAGGCTTGTTGCTGGATCAAGTTTGTAACTTTTGTGACTGAGTTTCATGTGTTCATCAAAAACATAGTAAACATAGTAGATGTGTTCTGTGACTGAAACTCATGTGTTCTAGTATTTGGTACACTTGTTATTGAATTGTTAAGCATTTGTCCCCAGTTTGAATAAGTTGTTGTATGACTGGACATTTTTGCAAAATAGCGTCATTTTATGTGAAATTATCCTCTATTTAGATCTATTAAGTTGAAATTTGTTTTGTGACTGAGTTCATGCATTCTAAACTGACTAATGTATGTTTATCTCTGTCACATCTCATTTCCAAGTCCGGCCAGACTCCCACAGGGGAGGTGGTCCAGGCCTGAAAGATCATTACACAATTGGCACAATTCTGAACAGGTAGCTTACTGCAGTAGCTGGGGAACTTCAACTCCCAGTATGGGGCATAACCTGGTTGGCCAGCGCCAATACTGTGATATAGACAAACCCCAACTTACTGAAATCCTGAGCAGGAGGCGCATTGGGCAGAGGGGGAGTAGTAGGAATCTTCTTCATGCTAGGCAGGACAGTCACTCTTGGGTGGCTAGAAGGGAGTTCCAGGTGGTGGGGATGTAAGAAATCTAAGTCAAGAACTCTAGATTGTTTGACCAAAGTGATGGGAGCTGAACCAGGAGGTAATGTATAGGTGTGATTCTAGTGTGTAGTAGATTCACAAATAGATGCAAACATAATAATTATATTGGAGAAAAAATAAGTAATTCCTAAAAGAAAATAATGGATCCTGGGCATATAAGTTGTTTATTTTATGATGTCATCAGTGAGGAGGGCTTTTCCTCCTCACTACTTATACTTACTGGTGAAAGTGCAGCCTTTTGTGCCGCCAGGGATCTGGTAGCATCATTTTCAGTCAAACTGGCAATTTTGCCCGGGAATTGTGTACTAGAGCTAAGAGATAGATGGTTATTGGTCAGCATAACAGGAACCTTTCTTGAGCTACAGCATGCCAAGGTGCCACAGCTATTTATAGAACCTGTGAGCAATAGAGCACCCAATTGCGCAATCAAACAATTGCTCTCCTGATGTATCATTTCCCAATAATTAAGTGGGATAAATTTATTAATAGAATTGAAGCCACAGATTTGAGTCTTGTGTGTCTATCAAATCCTGGGCCATTTGTTATTTGAAAAAGGATTTTTTTGCTCTGGGAGACAATTGGTAATGATTTCCAGGCTGTGGGTTGTTTGGCCTCTAGGAAGGCCAGCTGGTTATCCAGGGCATTCTGGACCCTGACAATCTCAACAGGTTTGAAAACTACTTTAAATTTTAGAGCAATATTGTTGTCTAGAGAAAATCCTCACTATGTTCCCTATTTTATCCATGATGAATTATATAAAATGCAATATTCTCTTTTTCCTACATAGGGTTACAATTATGTGTACAATTAGCTATAATTTATTGACCCAAAGCTTGCCTTGTAGCAGCATATTGAGAGAAACCTTGGCCTGAATAAAGATACACTTATAATACTTGACTGTTTAATTTGGCAAGTGAATCCCTTTGTGTGAATCTATTGTACTGCCACAGAAATTGTTCAGGAGTATACTCAAACCTATCCTGAGGCTGCAGCTTACCTCCATTCTAACTTAAACTTGACAGTTGAAGCAGGTACTGATTGCTGTACCTATAATTTGCCCCAACAGCCTCAAATTGCTGCCTTAATGCCTGCTACATTGGCTGCTGTAGAAGATAGTGAGTGCAATCACTGTCGTGTATTATTATGGTTATGCGCTGGGCGTACTGAAATAATCAATCCCACAGTTGCCAAGTATATGCCCACTCACTATGTCCTTCTCTTTCCCCAGGGTGACTTGGGCTTTAGCTTTGGGATGTATTATATGGAAGAAGGTAGGGCTACACTTTGCTGGCTCATTATGTGTAACTATTACTGTTATTGTCTCTTTCAGAGAAATACCCAGCCAGCTATTATTTTTCTTGTCCGCTGGCTGTTTCAGAAATTTTTTGTTAATGCCTGGGCCTCCTGTGATATGATCTGCCTTCATTTTATTTAAAAGCCCCCAATAAGTTTTTAGATAAGAGCTTTATAACAACCTTAAAGATTACATGCTTTCACTGATATTGCTGACCCACATGAGATGGTAGGGCACCAAAAAATTCTTCCCTCTTTGCACATTAGTTACTGTTATCACACGCAACAGCTCTATCAGGATGGGATGTGCATTGTTCATCACCTTGGAAATCCAACCCTGTTCATCACATTTACAGCCAATGGTAATTGGGAAGAGATTAGACGGGAGCTTGGCCCCCATGAGATACCTATGGACTAACCCAATATTGTTGACTGGGTGTTTCAATTATGATCAAGAAGCTGATCCAGGATATGTTGTGTGGATTCTTTGTTCCCTACCTGGGGCACTTCTGTGTCATGGAATATCAAAAGCAAGGCCTACCACAACAAGCTCAGACATTTGGTATTAAGCTATATAATTCACACTCCATGTGATCAAAATCAAAACACATCCTGAATACATGACTTCCCAACTGGCTGCCACTGCTCAAAGTACTTTACAAAGCAGTTTCAAAATGAGCTGGTCCTACCTGATAATGGGCACCCAAAATATAGGTGTTGAGGCCCCCAGAATGCAATTGGATCAGAGACTGTGACAGGAAGCAATAACATTGCAGTCAACAACAGCTGGGTTGTTCTGTACTCTCCTACCCTTATCTGAAAATACAAGGAATAAATAAATGTTGAAGCCTTCAAGAATCTCTGTAAAATTAAGTGGATTTTAAAGTATATCTCAAAGTGAAAAGACATGTATACAGCAACAATTGAGGGTCATTCACCTTTGGCTGATATTGTGCACCAAAATTCAGCTGCTATCAATAACAAGATCTGCCAGCATCTCAATGGTTGATACATTGTCCCACCTAAGGCTGTTTAAGAGCTGATGGAGTCCCCTCATCACCCAATCTATCCTTCTATCATTTTCTTGGCTGTTCATGATGAGAACCAACAGATGGCTTATTTTTCTCCCAGTGATGACGTCCTCTGTCAAGTAGAAAATCCTCCCAGAACAACCCTTATGGGTTGGATGCTTTATAATGCCAGGAATGATGATGTCTGTTATCTTTTATACCCAGATTTTCCTCAGCATTATACTTGGCATGCTGCCACTCAAACCTGGAGAAGGCGTCAGCAACGTGCACAGTTTGGCCAGATGTATAATTTTAGCCCAAATCAAGGTGAGTGTTTCTTTGTACACCTTCTTTTAACTATTCAACGTGGGTGTACAAGCTTTGTGGACCTAAGGACTGTAGGCAAAGGATTACAAAGAAGAACATATCTCACCAACCGCCTGGCATGTGAGGCTTTGGGTTTACTACAAGATGATGCATACTGGAGAATTGCCTTTCAGGAGACTGTCAAAACCAACTCTGGTCACAGACAGCAACTTCTTTTTGTACAGGGCCTTACCTCTGGAGATATCACCAATAGCTTGGGTATCTGGAATGAGTTTAAGGAGAGCTTTTGTGATGACCTAAAGAGCTGTCTGCAGTTTTTTATTGTCCCAGAGGGCCTACTTGATCCCCATCTTTATTATGGGCTTTTTTTAATTGCCTGTGAGCTTCATCAGTTTGGTCAAAGCTTGGAAGCTTATCATCTTCCAAACTATGCTCAAGGCTGGGAGGATCTCAGAAACCCTATTCAGGTCTTTAACCCTCAAGCTGAACTACATCAAGCCCTCCCAGCCCAACTTAATGCAAATCAGCAAGCAGCATTTACCCAAATTACTGAGCAGATTACCCAGGACCCTACCCAGACACACTTCTTCCTTCAAGGCTCTGGGGATACTGGAAAGACATTCCTTTACCAAGCTCTGACTGCTCATTACCGTGATCAGGGTATGTATGGCATCTGTGTTGCTTCAACTGGCTTAGCTGCCAGCCTTCTGCCCATGAGACAGACTGCCCATTCAACTTTCATGGTGCCTCTTAACCTAGACAAGAACTTGGTTTACAACATTGCATATCAATCTCAGCTGGCTACCCAGTTACGTCAGACAGCCTTATTCATATGAGATGAGGCCCCCATGAAGCATAATAATGTTGTGCTGGCTGTTGAGTGTACCCTCCAGGATGTTTGCAACAATGAGGCTCTATTTGGTGGAATCCCAGTGGTCTTTGGGGGTAACTTTAAACAGACTCTTATGGTGATCCAGCATGGTGGTCATTCCTAGCAGGTTGAAGCTTCCATCCAGCAGTCTAGAATTTGGCTGCAGCTTCAGATTTTTTTTCTGAACCAGAACATGTGGCTACATTATACTGAAGATAATGAAGTTTATGTCCAGTACCTAGAAGAGTGATCCTTTAATGCTAGGTTTTATGGATTGATACATTTACCCCCTTCTATTCCCAAGGTTGCTCTATCTAAGCAGATACTCAGGCCATCTATCCTCCTGAACAGATTTGAGCACAACCCCCAATAATGTGGCTGTATTATTTAAATTCTGTGCCATCTTAACTATCACCAACCAACAAGTTGTTGAGTTTAACTCCAGAATCCTTGAAAATTTCCCTGAAACTTCATATTTATACAATGTTGAGAACTCTGCTGACCAAGGATAAGGGGATTGTGACAGTCCACATGTTTGGTGATTTGCAGGAAGTGCTAATGTTGGCCAAGTAAATTTTTTGATTATTTGTTGCAGGTAGAGGCCTAGTAGGGAATACTGGCTACTAGGGAAGGTAAGGCCTGGCTAGTAGATAACAAAGGACTACTAGAGGCAAATGATGTTCCCACCCAGCAGGGGATATTAGCTGCTGTGGGCTAGAGATCCTCACCCAGAAGGAAACTGTGGCTTCTTAAAGTGAGGAATGAGATAGCTCAGCAGGGATCTTTAGCTGCTTGGGGTGGGGATTAATCAATCCTGATGGGTAGTGTGTGCTGCTCAGGCTAAAAGATGTTTAGATCCTGGCAGGTAACACAAGCTATCAGGGTAGAAGTGTATGCCAGCATGGTAGGTGTTGGGAATTTTGACCAAGCAATGATGCCAATTATGGCAGAGCTCACGGATTGGGATTGCTACAACCAAATCCATAAATTAGTAGTACAAAATACAATGACACTAATTATGACAGAGCTTGCGGGTATGAATTGCAGCTACCAAATAACATAAATTGGTAGTATAAGCTACATGCAAATTGGATTAGCAGTAGTCTTCTGACCTAAGCTTAATATTAGCCAATGCCAAGTGCCGCCACAGCACTTAATAAATACACAAAGCGCTGTGGCGCCGCCTAGCAATTGGATTAGGCGCCAAAGCACCAAACTACTTTTACGTCAAGCGCCGCAGCGCCGCCTGGAAAATATTACAGGCGCCACCGCACCGCCTTACCTTTAAATTGAGCGCCGAGGCACAGGGTTTGATTCCCCATAATATCAAATTCCCATATTAATCACATTAATAAGCATTAAGCTGCAGTATGCTAAGAAAGCAGGAATTAATCCAGAAGTAACTAAATTATTTCACACCAGCAAGGATCACCTGTGCTGGGTGAAGATGAAGATATTCTATTGGTTGACGTGCAAGAAGCGCCAAACCTAGATTAATAATTACCCAAATTTGGGGTGTGTTATAATGTCCTAGAAGACATTGCTACCAGCCCAGAGATTACCCTGGTAGAAGGTATAAGAAGAATTAGTCATTTACAATAAAATCATCTTTGAACTATCTTTATTTTATCCTTAATCTAGTTGACCTTTGTCCTAATCCTTAAGTGCTTCTGTGTGATTAGAAGCCATTGCTGGGCAATAATCATGATTCCACTCAATCCTGGCTCTTCTGATACAATACTACTCATATCCTCACATATGACTGTATTCTGGCAAATGTCATGTGCCCTATAATCTTTAATAATTGTTGCGCTGTAATGCAAAAAGCGCAACAGTAGGGGACTTGCCTACCAGGGCTGTGAGTTTTGGACCCCTGGCAGGTAGCACAGGCTGCCAGGGAGGGGAAGAGCTCTGAGGGCTCTATGTACCCTGATACACTTACAGGATTGGTGAAGGACTAGCTGATCATTATGCAGGAGTAGCTGAAGGACTGGTCTAAGCTGTTGGATGGCTGGAAAAGGTTAAAGGACCAGAAAATTATGCTGAGGAACTGAAAGTTAGCTAAGAATGACTTGCAGAAGTGGATACAGGAGCTAGGGTGCTTGTTTTGGACTCTTGGAAGTGTAGATGTTTATAAGAAAGAAGCAGTAAAAGAATTAATTAATTATATCAAAAGATATGATATAAAGATGGAATTAATTATCATATAAAGAAAAGAAAGGAAAAGAAGAAATAAGTTGCAGTTTTGAACTGTAGATTTATTGGACGCTAATTGAGTGGAATGGTGCTGGAATAACGGACCAGTTAACACTTTGGTGCACAAAGAGTTGTTGGTTTGGGCGGTTTGAGCAATGTAAATTGATTTACTAGTTGGATCCTGGTGGAACTTCAGAAATAATCTAGTTTTGCGCTCTGTGTTTATTGGTTGATTTCTGGAAGGTTTCCTGATGAATATGATTGATTAAAAGTCAAAAGCTTAAAGTATAAGCAAGAAAACAATGAATTAATACTTTAAGCTTTTGAGAAAGTAAGTATGTAAGCTTAAGTTATTATAGGAAAAAGTGAGTGACAATGGTTTTAGATTTTGAAGAAAGCCATTTGAAGGCGGAACTGTTGGGGAAAGATTACTATAAGAAGGAAGCTAGCTGGAAAGTTACAGGGTCTTTTCCGGGTCTTTTGGAGTTTCTGCCAAGAGATTTTTGGAAGCCTTTTGATTGCTAGTAGGAGCTTGATTGGACTGATACAAGTGGAATACCAAGGCCACTAGAGCTATACAGAGATCTGAAGCCCAAGATAAAGGAGCTGGTGCCCAAGATTAAGGAGCTGGAGCTTGAGATAAGGAGCTGGATCCTAAGTGTGGTGCAGGAGTCCAAGTTTAAGGAGCAGAAGTCCAAGACTAAAGTGCAGGAGTCTAAGACAATTATAAGGAGTCCAAGATATTGTTGGAGTACTCCAAGTATTGGCAAACTCATATTGTTTCCCTGACCCCCTGGGCCATATACCAGAAGGTTTCTAAGGGGATCTCCCTTCTGAGAGTGAATAAAAGCCCATTTCAACCCCTATAGATATTTCTGGGATACATTTCCTCTTACCAGAGAATGACAGCCTCTTCCAGCCAGTCCCTGGCTATGACCCAGGATACACTTTGGGGACTGGTGGACAGGAACCCCACAGGGATGATGCTGATTTAGTTACTGCTGAGGTCATGCAGACCCTTACTTGCAGCAGCTTACCTCTTTCTCACCTCACCCTGAAGGTGGGTGTTCCAGTGATGATCCTTCAAAAATATTTATGCCACTGAAGGTCTCTACAATAGTAAAATGGCCTGAGTTACAACTCTTTTCCAAAATACAGTTGAAGTCACAGTTTTATCCAGGATCTATTAGGACCACTGCTGTCTTATTCCCCATCTAACAATGGTTAAAGAGAAAGAGTTTCATTTTACTCTACAGAGCTGGCAGTTCCCTATCTTCTTAGGATTTGCCATGACTGTCAACAAATCTCAAGGTCAATCCTTGAGCCATGTGAGCATTGATTTCACTCATGACCCCTTTTCTCATGATAATATCCATTTTGTTCTTTCCTGTACTACTGATGTACAAGGCATTAAAGCCTTAATTGATCCAGATTGTAATCAAAGCCAGACCCAAAGTGTTGTCTATCCGGAATTTTTTTTCTCCTCCAAGCCCCTTAGCCTGAGTGATCTTTTAAATACAGTAGTTTTAAAAGCTTTGGCAACAACCAAAAAAGCCTCAGATTTAAACAAAATAATTTCATATGTAAACAAAATTCAAGTTGCGCAAGATTCAGGATTCAAATAATTTAATTATTTTGGTTAATAAATAAATTATCAAACAATAAACAAAATTTCACTTGCATATTAAAAAATTATATCAAATATCAAGCAGCGTAGTTTAAACCACAAACAAAATGAACTGACACAACAAGTGAGATAGATGGATGCTGTTCTTAAGGTATATTATAATCAAATTAGGATTCATATGGGGCACCAACAGAAGGACTAAAATTAAAAAAAATTGAGCAATCTAGAAGCAAGATTCCACAAGCACAAAACAAAATGAACTTACACAAGATGTGTAGTACAAGCAGTCTAAAATAGAAAAATAACAGTTTAACAGCCAATAAAAAGCTATTTAATTTAGGAACAGAGGCATTTTATTCATTTTCATGGCTCCTGATTTGTATTAAATGGTTTTGAGAGCCTTCTAAATATGGACTCAAGATTACAATAAAAATAAATCATTAAATTTTAAAATTTATACTTTTAGTGATTTTATCCTAGGTTTTAGTTCAATATGGTTTTCAACAGCAACATCTTCAACGGCGCCAGAAGCCAAGCCAGCAGCAGTCAAGCCAGCTTCAATGGAGGCAAGGCTCAGAATGTGGAGGCACCTGTTTACACCCAAGCCTTTGAGGCGGGTAACAAGGAAGCTGACCTGTTACTGTCCCCTGACCCATATGGCTTTGACTTGTTTGAGAGTCACTTAGCGTCTAGCTCTGCCCTTGCTCCTGTACCCACCCCTGCACAAGCTGCCTGCCAACCAACCAATCAGGATGGCAACCTCAATCCAGAACAACTTTGTGTCACCATCCAACCTGCTCCCCCCTTAGCCAATCAGGCTTCAGCTCCTGCAGCCCAGAGCCCCAAGCAACAAATTATCACCACTCAAATTCTTCAGGAAATTGTGGCACTAAATCTAAGGGTCTGTCCTGGGAACAGATTGCCACCCAGTTGCAATTCACTCAAGCTACTTTTCATGTGGGAATTAAACAACCTGATGAACAGGGGGAATCTGATTGGGACAGTCAAGAAGCCCAAGAAGGCCCCCAAGTCCCAAATCAATGAGGCATACCCAATTATGCTTGACCTCCTGCAGCAAGACCCCAAGCTTCCCCTGACCCAGGTCCGGCAGCAACTTGTTTACCATGGCATTTGGGTTTCTGAGCACATGGTGAAGCTCTGGATGCACAGAAAGGTGGTTTTAATAAGGGTGTTGACCAATGTTGCTGGCACCCAATGGGATGGCACTGAGGATTCCCTGTATGATCTGGCCATTGAATCCACCCTGGTCTGATGCCTGACAAGTTTGTCAGATGACGCCATGTTCATCTTAAATTATAAGCTATCAATAGCTTTCAACAATTTGGAAAGCAAGGAAAAGCTGTCACCCAAAAAGGGAGGAAGAAGGTCAAGAAGGGGACATTCATTGGTGCATTTCTGACTGTTTTGGCCAAGGGTTTTATCTACTATTGGACAAACCCAGATTTCACTAATGGCTAAGAGTACAGCAAATTCTTGGTGAATTGCTTGACTTCTGGGATAGCTCAAATTCCACTCACCAGATTTTCTTGAGCCATCAGATGAAGGGTAGCTCCACAACTATCAAGACATTCCAAGAACACAGACACCAGGCCTCCATGTATCCAGTTGGTCACACTAACATCCATCTGGCTGATGTCAAGTTCTTCAACATTGAAGACACAGTCAAGAAACACCGCCCTCAGGCTTTTAATGATCTTTATCTTGGGGTCCTTGACCACAAGTCTCTCTTTGGTTGCCAGATGCTGGCAGACTTGTTTGCCCAAATTTTCTTCCATATGAATATGGGCAACTAATCTTGGAAGGCCAAACACCTCCCGCCCCGTGCCACAGCCACTTACCAGCCAATTAAGGCAATGACTAATTAGGAGTACAATGAGTGGTATATGGCGGGCATCACGCACAATCCTTCTTCCTCTACCCCCGCCACAACCATCCCCAATTGCCAGCCCCACTCATTCACCCAATCATAGACCCCTCAGGCCAGCACTGGCTCTACGCCTTCTTTCCTACACAATTCCACCTACTAGACATCACACTTGCCTGTCCCCAAATAAACTCCCTGTTGCCAAACATTTTCTATTTATATTATCTTTATTTTTAATTTTGAGTGCTCATTTTCTCTTTTTTATAGTTTTTTATTCTTTGTGTTCAGTTATTTCTATAAAATCATATATTTACTATGCTGTGTATCTAGATCCAGAACACTGTTATTTTTAGCACTTAAGAATAGCCCCTTGTAAAAATTTAACAACAATTTGGTGGTTGTCAAAATTAGAATTAGAAAATTATAGGTTAATTGTGTTTAGATTAAGTTGTTACTGATCTGAATTCAAAACCTTAATGATAAACTTTAAGCCAATCAGGAGCCAAGAGATAAAGTGATTGTTGTGACATAAAGGGCCATTCAATAATTCTTTGTGGCATGTGTGCTAATTAATATTATTGGCTGGTTGTTTTGCCATTGTGTGCCATTGCCGCTGTGGCAAGTTGTTGGTGGACTAGTGCTTAATCAGCTGCAGGGTTAGCACTAGTCCACCATCAACTTGCCACAGCGGCAATGGCGCATAATGGAAAAACATCCAGCTAATCATATTAATTAGCATACATGCCACAAAGAATTATTGAATGGCCCTTTATGTCACAACAATCACTTTATCACTTGGCTCCTGATTGGCTTAAAGTTTATCATTAAGGTTTTGAATTTGGATCAGCGTCAACTTTATCTAAACAACATAAATCTATAATTTTTTAATTTAAATTTAGCTGATCACCAAAATTTTGTTAATATTTTTACAAAGGGTTGTGTTTAAGTGCTAAAAATAATATGATGATTATGGAAGCAATGCCAACACAAAGCAAACAACACATATTAAGATGAGTGTAAAACATATACACAATGGGTAAAAAGATGGGATATTGAAGTAATGTGAAAACAAACAGGGATAAATAAAGAGATAATAGTATCGGAATAACACAGATTTTATTGGGGTGAAAGCTATAAAAACATGTGCAAAGATTAATAAAAAATCAATGAGAGAATTGGAGAAGCTTCTTAAAGCCCTTTAATCTGTAATTCCAGAGATCAAAGACATTAACCGCAAGGTCAAGGAAAAATTTAAGTCTGCTGTCCTCAAAGGCAAGAAAATCAACAAGGTGACAGCCAAGGACTTGATGGCCAAGATGCCTGACACCCCTGAGAAGACCATTGAGTGTCTTCTTAACATCCAGAAGACAGTTGTGTAGGGCCTCTAGTTTAAGTCCTTTGACCTCTTTGTGCCATCTGTCTGGGTTGACAATCCTGAGATGTATGCCCACCTTAAACTGGTAAATCACACAAGAAAAGAGGATACAGAATTGCCCATCCAAATACTTGCGCCAAGAATGGCCAAACCAGCAGAGGCTGCAGGCAAGGAAATCACAGGAGAAGTTAACCCAATAAAAAGTAATAAAATTTCAAAATACTTACCTTTTTTATAAAATATTGACAGTGAACTACACCAATTCCTGGTACCTTTTGTCCCTGCAATGTTATATGCAAATTATTCCACTCACATGACTAAGCAGCTGTTTCTGTCCCCCCTGTCTTGCAGGAGCTCAAAAACATAATCCATGGTACCTTTCTGATGTCCCAGGAGGCGTTAGCTGGTAGGACACATCATTTCAAAAACGGCATCTTGAAAAACACCATCTCAATTTATAGCTATCTCAACTCTATAGTAAAACGCCATTTTGATTTACAACATTGCAACTATGAAAAACAAGTTTTAAATTTTAGATTTTTTGAACTCCAAAAAAACCCAAAAAATTCTCAAAATAGAATTTAAAAAACATTTCTAAGATTAAAAAAGCCTCAAAATTACAAATCTGCAATAAAAAATGGGGTCAATTAGTGGAAACAAGGCTGTGTAAAGTCCAAAAGTCATAATATACACAAAATAACAATTTTAATAGCTATAACTATGATCTATACTTTAAAATAATCATATATTTGTTCAAAAACTAAATAAAATTAAAAGAATGATAAAATTAAAGGAAAGAAGAGCAAAGATAAAGTAGTGTTTATTGGAAAATAGCTCAAACATCAATAGAAAGAGCAACTGGGAACACTTGGAAATGCTCAAGCTTTCTATCCTTAGGATAGTATTCAAGAGCAACCTTGCTGATTTCTGTGTACTTTTTAACTGCCTTAGTCTTCTTGGGGGGTTGCCTTTAGTCTTCATGCTGGTCTTGAAGAGGCAGGCAGAGATGGCCTTCTGTGTTTTTAGATGCACCATTATCTTGTTGAATTTGGGCTTCTGAACTCTGATCCTTGTAGCAAACTGGCTATGCCACCCTTCAAGGGAAGAGGTTGTCTTGATCAACCTATCTTTGACCTGCTTATAGAAGTTCCAGGTGATTGATTCACTGCCTTTTCTGATGTGGCGTGCTCCCTAAAAAATATCAACCCATTCAGTTTCAAAAAACTCAATAAAAGGCACAAAGGCTGCCTGGTTGGCTATGATATATGGGTGACAGAGGAGGGTGTTGTAGAAGGAATTTGTCTCCTCCTTTCTTACTAAAGCAAGGGCAGCAAAGCAATTGAAGAAGTCCTTGGCCTCTTTTGAGCCTTCTTCAATGACAAGCTCATGCAGATCTGAGCATTTTTCAAGGCGGTGGCAAAGTGCCTGCTAAAAGTGGAAGTAGCATCCCTGGGAGGAGCTCTTGACTTTTATGAAGGCGTTTGCCTGAGCCTATTTGAAATCCACTACCAGATAGTCATGGTAGGATCTCATCTATCTTGGCCTTCAAAATTGAAAGAGCTCAGACATAAGTTTTCTTCTTATTTGGGAAGAAAAAGAAGACCAGGGGAAGAACAATATTTCCCACTTGCTTGTGAATGTTCTAAAACAGGCTAAGTAGCTTTGGGCAGGTGAAGAAAGTTCCATCTGCAAGCCAGGTCTTGCAGATAAGAAGGTTGCAGAGATCCTTGGAGGTAGCAAAGCAAATAATTTGCTCATGGGCATGTTGACCGTCATTGTGAAGGAGGAATCTCTCTTCATGCCGTGAAATCTTCTGCTCCTTGGTCAGAATTAACTGATTGATTGACGTAGCACTGACGCCTTTAGTTCTCATAGCATACCTCTGATTGATGAGGTATCTCTGCAATTTAGTGGTGTCATCAACAGCAACAAGTTGGGAGTCATTGAGATTAAAAAAGGCATCATTCACTACCTCAGTTGCAGTTTGGTCTTTGGTGGTTGATATGACCTGACAAAGAAACCAGCGGATCAGTTGATACAGTGGATCAAAAGGCTTGGCGCAGTCATGGCCTACAGTTAACGCCTTGAATCTTGTAAACCAATAGGTGGTAAGCCTTGCTGGGCACCCAAAGTTATCACATTTGTAGTGATGCTGGAGTATTGCTTTCTTCTTGTTGTTACAGCTGAAGCTTTAACCTTTATATACAAAGCCAGCACTCCCATTCTTGGTCATAATTGGGTAGCTGGCAGGGTATGTGGTGGGTACAGCAAAGGTGTCATTTCAATTGCAGATATTATGAATTGTGTTGAGATCCCAGAGCTCAATTGGCTCATTAACAGGAGCACCAGGCTCCTGCTCCTGCTCCTCTTCAGGTTCTGAAGTGGGATTAGAGTGGTAGTTGAAGCTGAATAACTTCTCTTGGGGGTCTGAAGGGGAGTAATAAAATGGAGAGTGAGGAGGGGTAAGACTTTTCTCCTCTGGTTCTGGTGATGGGGTTGGGGTTTTGGGGGAGCTTTGTCCTTAGAAAGCTGCTTCTTTTGAGTAGTATTGGTCTTTTTGGCCTTAGGAGGAGTGACCTTGTACTTGGTGGCCTTAGACGCAGCTTTGTTGATTGACTTGGGAGGCATCTAAAAGTGAATTAGTATCACAATATAAGCAATTTGGGGATTGTTTTTAAAGAAAAAAATAAGAATATTTTAAATATTAAAGTAGTCAATATTTTTTGGTGGAATTAAAGAAAAAGTTTTAAAATATATACCATCAAATTTTTAGTGTTTTTTGTTTTGAAAAATAAATTATTTATTAGTAACACAAGTAGGCAAAACTTTGAGTTTTGACTGAAAACTTGCAGTCAAAATGACGTTTTCAAAGTGACGTAATTGAGGTGCTGTAGCTCAAAAACATAGTGTTTTTGACCATTTTTTATATTAAATTAACAAATTTCCAGTGGAGCTACCTCAACCGGGCCAAAGAGTAAAACTTGAAAATTTCAAAAACTAGCTTATACAACTGGGTTAAAAAGTACCCAGTTGTTTAGAGGAGGCCAAAAAAATATATTTGCAAAGTTTCAATTAATTTGTTACATTTTTTATTAATATGGTTTTTTACGTGAAAATGTACTTTTGAAAAATGGAAAGCAAGAATTGTGGTGAGGGAATTGATATAGCGTAGCCTGGCGTCATATGTAATTTCCCCTTATTTTCCCCTATCTATTGTGTGCATCAAATCAATTGGGTGAATGAAACTTGGTGGAATTTTAAGTGACGTAAATCAAAATGGTGTAATCACACCCTTTCATATTAAAATTACTATTAAAATTTTAATTAAGAGAATTCTTATCAAATGTATACATTTATAATAAAGTTATAAATTACATATTACAAAACTGTTTTTTACCCAGCAATGATAATCACTAGAAGGACTATCATAGTAACGTCTTTTTATGTTGTTCTTAGTATAAGTGCCTTGTATTAATACTATAGGAACATCTTCTGGCACTATACAACAGGCTTTATTTTAGTTTGGGCATAAGCTTATTTTAGTTAAAGTTAAATAGTGTTATTCAAAATGAGTTAAAGTCAAGATGGCGTAAACACGCCCCACACTAATTAATTTCATATGTAAATAAACAAAACAAAATAAGATTTAAATAATATGACTCAAAGTGACAAAATTGAGATGGTGTAAATTCAAGATGCTGAATTATAAAAGTATATGTAAATTTTAACTATTTAATTAATTATTTTATTTTTTGTGATTCAAAATGACTAATGCAAAAAACGCTATCTCAAATTAAATTCAAGGTGCCATTTTTTTAGATGCTGTTTTTAAAATGGTGTGTCCTACCTGTTAGATGGGCTTTTATATACCAAGGGGGCATCCAAGTGGGCAGTTACTACCTACAAGGATGCCCAATTAGGCGCCCTTGACCTGGTGGTCCTCAGTGGAGTTTACTGTGTAAACTTCATTGAGCTTGTTTGGGACATCCTGGCAACACTCCCATTCAAGAATATACCAGAGATGGGCTGGGCCCATGTAGCTGCTTTCTTCTGCTTCCCGGCAGAGCACACCCTGGTTTACCTGTTGGAGATCTTTGAGTGTGTGGTGGGTAAATTGGCTGTTGCAGACGCAATAGCTGTGAAAAAGACAAAAATCTTCCTTGCCAACTTTGGGCTGTCCTGTAGCGCCAACAAGACAGGGGTTCCTTTGGTAATAGAGCTGACTTTTCTAAAACCAGACATGAAAAATTAGCGCAGTATACAATAAGCTGTGTGAGTTTACTGAAGCCTTTGCTGGACAAAGGCTTCATCTTGTTGTTTAATTTTGTATCTCTTCTACTTTAGAATGGGATCCAGTGTGAAGGACCTGAATGGGTCCTCCTTGGAATTGACAAGGTCAGGCTCTCCCTGGATGGGAAGAAATTCCCCCTGGGTTACACCTCAGTCAACCATGTCATCCAGGATGCCCTGGTCCTGGCTGGGATCTACGGGTCTACAGCCCCACCTGAAAAGCTGCTACTACTGTCTCACCTTACAATTCTCCCTTTTACCAACCACCAGGAATATTTCAATCAGGGTGAATCCACTGTCTACAGTGTGGCAGTGAAGGTTGTGTGCCACCTCCATTGCGGGGTAGGTACATACAGAAGAACTCACTACAGGTGTTCTTAATAAATTCTCTCTTCCAATAAATTTCATTGCAATTTTTCTAATTTTTATTTTAGCAAACAATTTTTGCAAAAAAAACCTGGGAAAGTTCTTCACAAATTGGATAAATATATTTACTTTAATAAAATTTACTTCTATCTTGTAAACTTAACATTTAACTTTTTAAATTTTATTTTTATATTTATTTGACAAGAGTGATAAAAATCTATATGTGTAATCCACTATCAAGTGTTTGGGATAGCCTCAGATGCTATAATAATAACATTTAACATAAATAAATAGTTTACAAACCTTCATTGATGGTCCAGCTGAGCTTGATTGCGGGTTTGGAAGCTTCTAAATATAAAACAATAATTAATAAATCTTAAATAGTAAATTAGAGAATATAAAAAAAGTTGGACACACTAAGCCTTTAATTGATTGGCTGTTTGGCAAGGCACAAGGGAAAAAATGAATCAATGTGGTTATAGAATTTAGCCACTGTATCAGCTGGTAGGGTATGCATCCCAGCCTGCAGCAAATTAAACAGGTCTCTGGTCCCAGTTAGGGTTCCTTGCTTGACAACTTGCTTGAGCCACCCAAAAACTTCCTCAATGGGATTTAGTAAGTGCAAATAGGCAGGGAGGAAGAGAGGGTTCAAATTTGCCGTAGCCAATTGCTGGGGGGCCACTGTGATGCTGGTGTCAATTGATGGAAATTCAGCAGTAATATTTGCCACCTTATGGAGACCAACATTATCCAGTACTATTACATTAGTGAATCTGGGCTTGTGCTCCTTAGGCGCTCTTGGACCAATTGGA
The DNA here is from genome assembly GCA_014839935.2 of Entomophthora muscae. Classification (NCBI taxonomy): domain Eukaryota; kingdom Fungi; phylum Entomophthoromycota; class Entomophthoromycetes; order Entomophthorales; family Entomophthoraceae; genus Entomophthora; species Entomophthora muscae. The sequence goes on along the minus strand of QTSX02000965.1, from coordinate 88,908 downwards.
GGAATGACAATAAGGTAAAGCTGTTGTGAGAACCCAATATCATTTGATACAGCTCAATCCCCTTTGGACTGAGGAGAACCACCATTGAATAGGCTGTGGCGCAGACTGCAGCACTCCAAGCTACCCATCATTTGAGCCTTTGGGGACATACCCATACTCATTGTGGATTGATAAGGTTAATGCTGATTTGTCAATATAGTAGAATTTGATTGTCCCTTTGGCTTTGAGGGCAGTGTACGCCTATGCGTATTTTTTCCGGACATCAATGTTGAAAGGACTGTCTCTATTGTAGGGGGATACCCCAAGCTTTTTCCAGGAAAATTACATGTGACAGAAATCACAGGATAATAGAAAGCTGTCTCCATGTGATGGAGAATCACCCACCAAAACCACATAGAGTTAATAAGTAACCACCAACGCAGCTTCAGATACTGTTTTGTGAAATTTCCAAATGAGATACTAGTGTTAAGTAAAATAATTAACCCCAACCAGAAAAGCCCTAGATAAATGGCCTTCAAGAGAATCAGAGTGTCTTTAGCATAGAATTCAGGACATTGAGATAGCACATGAGTTTCAGCTTTGACTGGAGTAGGAACAGCTCCAAGATTGACAGGCATTGAATTAAAATGTGGCAGTGGCAACAACAAAGTACCAACAGCAGGCCCCCGTCTTCCTGTAATAACCAGCTAAGATTTAAATTGTAGGGAATTTAGAGCAACAATCCAACTACAGGATGAATTTTCAAAAGTAAAGTTAGACCAGGGAATATGTGATTTTTATTGAGTAAATTTAGGAGGACTCAACTCTTAAGAGTTGAAACAGTGAAAATTATTCAATATATATCAAAAATTGACTAAGTAATACTGCCTGGATATTGGGCTCATATTCCTTCCACATCATCAAGTGAGTATCTAGTCCAGGTTGCAAAGAACTCTTGAGTGATCAACTTCTGATGACCATGCTGATAAACAAGTTCATATCTGGTGAACCTTAAATTACGTCAATTTATCAACGTCAACTTACAGGGGGAATCAGATTTGACTGGCAAACTGGAGCAGCTGTAACACATTTTCAATCAACTGTTTGATTCAAATCTGTTAAATTAGTTAGTTTTGTTAAAGGTTTTCTGGCTTTCTGAGCTTTTCTACTTGGCCAAATAATTCCCACATTATGGAACTTACTGTGACAGTACATCCCCTTTACCAGATGGTAGTAAAAGGAAATTTAGGCATCAACCCCAAAAGTAGATTTGACCATTGCCTGTATGTTTTCCAGTTCAAGATGGCAATCTCAGGTTATTCAGTGATGGATTGCCCATTTGTGCTCCTTGTTGAGCATGGCAGAAACACGCAGGGATTTCTCTGCGGCAAGGACATGGCCCTTAATGATGAATTTGTTGAAGGTCTTGGAGGTGTACTTTGGATCTACCTCAACAAGAGTTACAGCCATCTTGTAGTCACCAGATTCTCACATAAGCCTGAGCAGTATGATGCGCTTGATGTCAGTAATGCGCTTCTGGACGGGCTTTGAGGGTTCAGACAAGCCAGGATCCTGATTGATGACAGGCTTGCAAGGCATGGGCACCTTGTTGTAGAAGGCTTCAACTTTCTTTAGAACCAGCTGTCCCTCTGTGGTTCTATGTAACTTGGGCTTGTTGTTGTCTTCTTGGTTTCCATCACTGATGTAAGGCTTATAGCTAGTGTCAAGCACAGGCTTAATCTTCTCCAGTATGGCTGACAGGACCAAATCCTGGCAGTAGATGGAGTTAAACACATATAAAGTAAGTTCTACCTCCTTGATTCTAACTGTTTTGGTAGTGGTGACCTTGGTGGGCTTCTGGGTCAGCTTGGGGACCTGTGGGTTGATGCTCTGCATCCTATCAGCTTGTGCTCCTTGGAACAGCTGTGTCAATGCAGAGTCACTATGGAACTCTCCTCTCACATCTCCTCCTTGAATAGGCACTTGGGTTGCACTAACTCTATTCTTTGACCCGCAGGGGCAACCGCAACTGCAGTGCACAACAGGTGCATTGATACTCTGTTGTTGTATTCCTTTCATTTTGAGAATTTAATAAAATATTAAACAAATTTCAATTAATTTACTCCTTAATTTTAATTTTTGATTTTATCTGAATATGGTTATTTAAATAGAAATTATCCCACCCAATATCCCAATTATAGATTTTTATTTCTTATTTAGTTGTTTTTGGTTTTAAAATGTCCATTTTAGAATACCAAAAATAATTTCCACCCATTTTCCCATATTTTATTCCAAATTAAGCACCCAACACATTTTTTTAAAATTTATGTTTCAGATTGTGTACCCTATTTAGATACCTTGGTATCATTCTTGATTACAATCCATTGCACACAACATTTGATTGGTTTTGTTTACATAGTGAGTTGCTATTGTAATTCATTTTTGGATTTAGTTTTGGTTTACTGTGCTTGATTGTATTTTGTCACCAATTAACATAGTAACATATATACACCAAAATTCAACTCACATCATTTTTTTGTGAACCAGTGCATTTTGTATTCTATTTTTAATAGTCCTGCTTGGTGTGTGAGCAATTTGTTGCTGTGTTGACCCATTTTTCCATTGAAACCAAAATCCCCTGTTAACAGAGTGTATATTTTAACCTGGTAGTTGGAATTTTCTTAAATTTGAAATTGTTTTGTTTAAATCTGAGGTATTTTTGGTTGCTGCCATACCTTCTAAAACTACTGTACCTTTTTTTAGCACAAATGAACTTTTATTTACACAAAATATAAATAAATGCTGAAAAATCTCTTCACCATAAAGTTATAACACTAAAAATTTAAAATTCTATTAAAAAGCAACTATTTAGATCTATACCACAGACAATTGTCAAAACCGCAGGCTTGAACCGCCAGCAAGGTTCTAACCAAGCAGGTTTGTGACCTGCAATCAGATTACCTGGTCACCTAAAGCCAGACTAGGAAGTCAACTTGAATTACCAAATCTATCAACATGAACAGATGATGATCCTTCACAGTGGATATCTCAATTTGGCGCTTGACTCATTATCAGGATCAAGCCACCCCCTCTTCCATCCAGCCGTGTGATCACCAATCATGTTCCTTCTATCCATTGACTCACAAAAACTATATAGTCACTATCTTGCAATAAAGATTATTATCTATCTTCTAAATATTTTTCCCGTGTAACTCTGCTAAAACAGCACAGTTACAACATTGGTAGCACAAGTAGGTTCTCCATCCTACTTATCTTGAAAAATTCCGCCTGTTGCCCGCACACGCTGCAGCCAACAAATCCTCAACAGAATTATGTCTGGCCTCCCGCCCAACTGACTCTGTATACTCCTGGTACCAAGATACCTGATGGTTTTGTTCTCTACCAAAAAATGGTGATCCTGCTACCCGCCTTCAACACCCTGTCCGCCCAAGGGTTCTTTCAGGCACCTTCCTCAATGCCACAACCAGCTGACAAAACCACCATGTCCACCTATGTTGCACAAAGACATTGCAGCGCCGCCTTGGAATCCTTTGTAGGGGCCAACAACAACAATACTGCCGCATGGATCCTGCTCGCCCAAAGCAAGCTGGCTCAGATGGAATGCCCACAGCAATTTTGGATTGCAGAGATTTCCATTTGCCTGACCCATGACGCTGGCACCTGGTGTGACAAGTGGCACAAAGAGCACACTGACAAGAACTGGGACACCTTCAAACAGGACTTCTTGGCAAGATTTGTGCTTAAGGATATGGCGCTCATGATAATACGCCAAGTAAAGAACCTGACCCAGACAGGCACTGTTAAAGAACTCACCCGCGCCTACAAGAAACTCCGTCTCTGTGCCCCATCCAACATGGCTTTTGACACCCCAGCAAACCACCTTATGTACTACAACGCCCTCAAGTTGCACATGATGAGACATGTGAACCTGGACCAGGTAACCAACCTGCAAAGCCTGTACCGTGAAGCAGAAAAAGCGGAACAAGCATCCAACGCTCTACACAAGAAATACTGGGAAACAAGAAAGGCCCAAGGACTCCCATCCAAGCAGGCGCTCCTCTCAACCACCTCCTGGAGGCAACGGCAACAACAACAACCACAAACCCACGGGTTCAAATGGGAATGGGAATGGAAATAACAGCCAGTCAAATTGTACCCATTTCTGTGTCACTGCCACCCAAGGCAACCAAGATGAGGGAAAAGCCCAGGGAGAGCACTAAGCAAGCCAAGCTCTTCTCACACAACTTCTGACTTGCCTAACAAGGAATATCAACCCAAGGACGTGGACCAATGTCCAATGATCTAAGTACCCTTGGAATACCTGGTACTATACACCATCTCCAGACATCCCAATAAATTGATGTCTTACCCTTTCCATTTTTGCAGTTACACAGGCTCAGCACTCCTGGACTTGGGCGCAGATCAAACTTTAGTCAACAGCAGCTTTGTGGATAAATTCAGGCTGGCCACTAACCCTTTGCAGATTAAAAACGTGGTCCTGGCTGATGAACACCACATTGCTGTGACAAAGGAAACTGCCCTCTTCTCTGTCATGCTTGAGAACCTCCACTCCCCCATCCAAGGTCCCGTCATTGACTTCCCTAAGTTTGACATTGTACTGGGACTGGACTGGTTACAGAAAAACAACCCCCACGTGGACTGGGCAACCTCAGTGTTGACCATCAAGCGTGAAGGCGTCAACCACCAGATCTACCCAGACTCTGTAGACCAACTCCTACGCGACCACGTCTTTGTACGCATCACAGAGACTTTGGACAAGAAGGAAAACCTGAAAGCAATTGACTGGGACTCCTGCCAGTATGAAATCATGCACTTCAAGGACCAACAGGACACCTCCAGGCCACAAGATTGCAACATTGTGGCCCGTCACCCAGAAATCTTCAAGGAAGCGTTACTTGGGCTACCCCCTGAGAAACACATCCAAAACTCTATCCAACTCAAGGGGCTGTGCCCAAGGCACGTCTCATCTATTGGCTGACCCCAAACAAGGACAACGCCCTGTGCGCCTATCTCAAGGAGGCACTTGAAAAAGGACTTATCTGCCCCTCACAGACTCCCTTTGGGGCCACTGTATTCTTTGTGGCTAAAAAGGATGGTACCTTAAGCCTAGTCACAGACTACCACGCCTTGAACAAAGTCACCATTAAGAATTGTTACCCATTTCCACTAATTGACAATCTCTTTGACACCTTGGGAGGAGCCACTGTCTTCTCCAAGATTGATCTAACTGCAGGCTACAACCAGATTTGTATCAAGGAGGAAGACATCCCCAAGACAGCCTTATGCACCAAGTACAGTTCCTAAAAATGAGTGGTACTCAACTTTGGCATGACCAATGCCCCGTCCACCTTTGTAACTTTCATGAACAAAGTGTTTGCACCACACATAGGGAAACACGCCCTAGTGTACCTGGACAATATTATTGTCTACAGCCCCTTGGTGGAACAACACCACAAAGACCTGGAGGAAGTTTTTGCAACCTTGGCACGGCACAAACTGTTGGCCAAGCCCTCCAAATGCCAGTTCTTCTGAGAGCAACTACCCTTCTTGACACACATAGTCTCAAAAGACGACATCAAACCCAACAGTCAGAAGATACAAGCCATCTGCAAGATGCCACCTCCCAAGGACAAATAAGAACTCTGCACCTTCTTGGGAATGGTGGCCTATGTATGACGCTTCATACCCAACTGTGGCGTTTTGACTGCCCCCTTGTCCGCCATAACAGGCACCAAGTCCAAGTTTGTATGGACCCCCCAACGTGACCTCTGTTTTAGACGTCTCAAGGAAAAGCTCACAACAGCTCCTATCTTACAATACCCCAAACAAGACAGAGAGTACCAGATGGAAACCAACGCTTCAGATGCATCCATTGGGGGGTACTAAAAATTAAGAATAGTGATGGTGATTTCCTGCCTGTAGCCTACAAGTTGCGCAAACTGACAGATGGCAAGTGTTGATACCCAATCCATGACAAAGAACTGCTGGCCATTATACACTGCCTAGTCAAATGGTGCTGTTACCTGGAACAGCAGGAAGAATCCACAGCACTAACCAATCATAAGTTGCTCATCTACTTCAAGACACAAGCAAACCTGTCATGCCGCCAAGCGCGGTGGATGGAAATCTTAGAAAAGTTTAATATGTTCATCCAACATAAGCCTGGGGCCAAGCTTGCCATGGTGGACGCCCTTTCCTGTCTGTATGTCTGCGCTTCTAGGGGAGAGAATGGGCTCAACCCAGACTGGCCTCTCCTAGTGCTCTGTACAAAAGACAAAGGGTTCCCTGCAGGCACAACCAGTATCACCAAAGAAATGGTCATCAAGAATGAACACCTCTTTGCTGACGTATACGGGACTCTTCACAGAAAAATGTCAGATGGCACGACCATTCCCTACATCCCCACACATCAACAAGTTGATATCATTCTTTGCTATCACAGGGATCTCAGACATACTAAGAGCCAAAATCTATACAAATTCCTAAAACATAAAGCCTGGTGGCCAACCTTATACCGTAATATCCAGGAAGTGTTAGAACAGTGCAAGGTCTGCAAAAAGTTTGCCAAAAGCAAAACTCCGCCTAAGTCAGTACTCCCCATTTAAACACAGCTACCTTTCAAATTATGGCTCTTAACATTGTTGGCCCCATGCCAGGAAAGCACAACAACAAAAAATACATCATCACAGCCATTGATTTTGCAACAAGGTGGCCAGTAGCCCAAGCGGTGAAAACACACACTGGTAACAACGTCCGACAATTCATTGGCAAGAAAATAATCAGCAGGTTTGGAAAGCCAGAACTCTTGATAACCAATGGAGGCAAAGAATTGACCTCCAAAGACACCAATGTGTACCTCACCAAGAATGGGGTCAAACACACTATCACAACACCATACCATCCACAGGCCAATGGACGCGTAGAGCGGCTTAATGGTAGCCTTGTGCAAGCCCTAGCCAAACTCACCGCCAGGAGACCTGAAGACTGGTATAAGCAGCTACCAACTGCATTACTTGTGTGCCAAACCCAAGTGAACAGATCCACCGGAAAAGGCCTGTTTGAACTGGTATACAGCACACAGCCAAATATCATTCAAGCATTGACAGGACCCAAACTGGAAATTCCAAGTCAAGTCCCCCTTGCTCAGATCCTCAAGTAATAGAGGCCAACAGCAAACAATCATCCAAAGAAAAGGAACACTTACAAAAGACTTTTGTTCCCATCCGCAATAGACATAAAGTCAGGGACAAAGTCTGGGTCATGAATGCTGACAAAAGCAAACTACAACCCAAAAAAGTAGGGCCAGCAATCATTCTAAAGGTAAACAACAATAATACTTACCTTGTGCAAGGACTTGGGAAACACAAGCAAGACAATACCTTACACCACAAACGCCTATAACTCTGCAGAGCAAGACAGAAACAACAAGAAACCGCCCTTCCTGCCACCAAACAACAACTGGTTCAATAGGGCGCCCGGGCTCCTGACAACCTCCCTGACAACCTGTCCTCAGAGGAGACCAACCTTCAGCTGGGGGTATCAAAACCGCAGGCTCAACCTGCCAGCAAGGTTTCAACCAATCAGGTTTGTGACCCGCAATCCAATTACCCGGTCACCCATAACCAGACTAGGAAGCCAACTTAAATTACCAAATCCATCAACATGAACAGATGATGATCCTTCACAGTGGATACCTTGATTTGGCGCTTGACTCACTATCAGGATCAAGCCACCCCACTTCCATCCAGTTGTGTGATCACCAATCATGTTCCTGCTATCCATTGATTCACAATAGCTATATAATCACTATCTTGCAATAAAGATTATTATCTATTTTCTAAATATTTTCCCGTGTAACTCTGCTAAAACAGCACAGTTACAACACAATCTATAAACTGGAAATACATATCAGCTGGCTGCTGTAAAAGAGTGAAGCTGAGCTACGCTCAGCTTTGTTCTTCTGGCATCCAGCCTACCATTCCACGCTTGTGATATTTAATCAGATGTGTCTCTTGGGTGGGTTTGGTGGGGGCATCTTCAAACTAACTTTGCAATTAATAGTGTGAGAACCTTTTTGGGGGGTTTCAATGAATCTTTGGATAGATATCCAGTCATAATTTGGCAGAGATCCCCAAGCATTTGGTGAGGATTGAAGTAGAGGCCCAAGGGGGAGGCATAACTTTACGTGGGGATTCTCCAAGTACAAACTCTAAAGAACCCAGATATCTGTATGGATAAAGCTGATGATCCCCAGAGTCAATTAGGCCAAATTAATTAACTGATTTAAGACAGGATCAAACAGATCTGTCCTGGAGACTCTGTTGTATCTGTGCCGTATTAGCAGAGTTACAAGGAATAAATGTTGGAAACTAGACAACATATTTATTAGGAAACAGGAGATCATATAGTCTAGACAAACCCTTTAGCAGGAACAGGATCCCGCTGATCAATTTCTTTGTATGGGTAGGGGGCATCTTGATCCTGTTAACCAGTTAGGCGCTAAATCAAAGCTGTTCAAGACTTCAATGTTTGATGGTCTGCCTTTCCTTGTTTGTTAATTCAAGATGTCTTCTGCTTTTGGATTCACATTCCAGGATGGTCAAACCAAGGGTCAAGGTGGCTTTTGTGAAAAGCCTTTCTGGGGGTCACCCCAACAGTTTGCCACCCTCCTGCTGAAGATCAGTCTCCTTGTGTCACAATTGACACCTGTAGCAGTAGTTTTCATAATGCCTGTTATTATCTGTCCTAATTGTAAAGCCCGTAAGTCAGGCAAACATTTAACTAAGCTTTCCAAGTTGAAGGATTTAAATCATACTTTTGATTGGAAATGAGTTACTACCACCCCAGTTTGTCAGATTGATTTGATCACCCCATGCAAGTTGACACAGATAAATAGACATAATCTGATATATCACTTGATACAACCTCATTTATCAGAATAGTTGACAGAAATTAATCATCCAAGGGTTTTTTGTATACTGGACAAGGTACTTTTTAGATAATGCAGATAAATTAGGAGCCATGGATCCAGGTGGTATTGCTTAGTCAAAATTTGTTACATATTGGAAAATTTTCACTGTTCAACTCTTAAGAGTTGTGTTAGGGCCCAGGATTTCCTAGAAAATCAGCTAGCCTGCATGGAAATAAAACAACCAACAGTGTGGAAAGCATTTCCAACTGCCTTCCTGGAAGAAAACCCCCCTTTCTGATTGCAAACGGCCAGGGGTTTGCAAGGCCCACATGCTGCAAAAAACTTACATTGAAATTAAGCATAAAATTGGGTTCCTTTGCTATCAGGAAATGGTAAATTGGGAAAGCAATTGCTCAATTGTGTGATTGGGTGCTCAATTACTTGCAGGTTCTAATAATAGCTGTGGCACCTTGGCATGCTGCAGTCAAACCCATGACTATGAAGAAACAGCAAATGCCCCCCAGGTCCTAGTGCGCAATTTCCAAGAATTTTGCAAATGCCACTGAAAATTATCCACCAGGATTCTGGTGGCACAAAAGGCTAATTATTACCCAGTATAGTAGTTTTAAAATCTATGGCAACAAACAGAATGAACTCAGATTTAAATGAAATGAATTCAGATTTAAGCAAAATTGAAATGAACCCAAATCTATTGTAAATCAATATAAATTCATTTATTTTTAATTGTGTTTCAATCTGAGTTCATTTTGTTTAAATCTGAATTTTTTTTATTTGTTGTCATATCTTTTAAAGCTACTGTAAGTATAAATAGTGAGGAGGAGAAGCCTTCCTTACTGTTGAAATCTTAAATAAATAACTTCATGACCAGGACCCATTATTTTCTTGCAGGAATTATCTATTTTTGCATCAATATAAGCATTATTTTTGGATCTATTTGTGAATTCACTACATAATACAACCACACATATCTGTTCCATCCTGTCTTTGCTCCTGTCATATTGATTAATCCACCTTGTGCCATTGACTTGGAGTTCCTCCACCCTCATCACTTGGATCTTCCTCCTGACCACTCTAGATTGACAATTCCTCCTACCATGAAGGAGACTCCTTTTACTCCCCCCTGCCCAATGTTCCTCCTGCCCAAGACTTTAGCAAGTTGAGGTTTGTTTACATTACAGTATTGGGGCTGGCCAATCAGGCTGTGGCCCAAAATTGAAGTTGAAATCCCCTGGTTATTGCTGTTAATTATATTGTTAGGATTTCACCAATTGTGTACATGGCCTTTCAGGCCCAGCCTGTCTCCCCTGTGGGATTTCAGTTGGATTCTTGTATATGCTGTGACAGTATTGCAAGAATAAAAAACTAGTAGCCCTGGGACCCTATTCTTCTTCGGTTATAGGGGCATCTTGTATGCTCTTATTTTTTACCTCAGCTTACTACCTAAGAAAGCTTATAACCAAGAAGCAAGAAACAAACAAGAGCCAAAAAGGAGTTGTCATCAAGCTGTCCCAAGTTCAGAATGTGACCATCTCCACCTTAAACCAGAATACTGCTGCCCCCACAACCTTTCCTGATCTGCCAAAATTGGACTTGGCTGTCTTCATAAAATGAATGATAATGATTAATGCTTTGTTTTTTGTCCACCCTGAGAGTTTCAGAGACAACACTAAGAAAGTTATGATGGTGGCCTCAAAACTAAAGGGTGACGCTAGAGAGACCTTCTTGATAAGCCTAGAAGAAGACCTAGACCTCATCCTCTCCTACAATCAATTCTTGGAGAGAATGAACTCTGCTACCACCCCTGCTGGGGCCAAGATCTAGGCCTACATGGGGCTCATCCACCTGAACCAGGGAAATGATGACCTGGAGACCAACATACAATGATTATACGCCTGGCAGAGGCTGCCAAGATCCCTGACAGCATATCTGGCTTGCATTTCAGAAATACATTGAACCCACATCATACCAGCCTCATGAGACACCACTGTTGCAACCTCCTCAAAGACAAGCTTCTGTAAAATTCCAGAGGCATGGACTTCAGCCAACCACAAGTATATAACACTGGACAGCCCTAGAACAATCAGCCCCCTGGTCTAGTAGGCCTTGCTTGAACATGACCCAGAAGAGTATCAATGCCACATCAGAAGTGGGCTATGCTTCTATTGCCACCAGAGTGGTCACTTATCCAAGGTTTACACTAGCCGCTCCAACAGGACCCAAGGAGCCACCATTTCAGCAATAAACAACGCTTCCCAGTCCTGTCCTATCATTTACACTATTTTATGTTACCATGACTGTGGCAGTCTACATGGAAGCTTTTGTGCTGGTAAGGGCTGATTCGGCCACAATAAAGATTCTATGCTTAAAGTTGGCAAAGTATAGTGGTTTTGGGACAGGTAGAGGCCTAGTAAGTAAAACGGCTACTAGGGAGGTAAGTCCTGCCTAGTAGTTAACTGGTGAATACTGGGAGCAGTGAAGATCCCAGTCCAGTAGTTAACTGGTAGCTGCTGAAGCTGAAGGTTGAGGCTGTCTAGTAGGAAACAAGGACTACTAGAGAAGAGAGGGGCTAAGATAGCTCCACTGTTATGGTAGAAACCCAAATGAAAGGTATAGTGCGCCCTCATAAGACCAGAAATCAGCAAAGAACCACTGCTAAACCCTTAAGAGAAATAGACAATTTAAATTCTGTCATTGACAAAAAATGGTTCAAAGCTGGGGTTGCTCAAACAGCCCTCAAAAATCTAGACTTGTGTTGCAACCAAGTTTCCAGCCTTGCCTACTAATGTATCTTACAATACACAGGGGGCGCTCAATGAGTTGCCCCTTGATGTATCTAATGTTATGAATTAATCTGATGGCAATGTCAAATGGCGGGTACTTCATCCTAATTAGGAGCGCTGTAAATTTGACCTGCTGATCCCTGCACAAGTTATTCCTCAGCCCCAAACCCTACATGGAACTTCCCACTATGCCACCCCCTTGTGGCCTTGTGGCTTTCCCCATATAGTATATTAATCACAATACCCTACAATAAACAATACCTTATTCTTATTATTCTGTCCTTTCCTATTGGACTGTTGTCTTCCCCAACTCCAAGTACTGAACTCTCATTGGTTCAGTTGCAACAGTGGTAGCACAGGTAGGTTTACAACCTATCTTAAAAACAAAATTCCCCCCAAGAAAGGAGAGTACGGGCCGCATGGCTACCCCACAACAAGAGATGATCCTTCTAATCCCCAAGGGGGACATTCCCAAAGGTTATGTCATCTATCAAGATCAGCTAGTCCTCACCAGTGCATACAATTGGCTCCGCCTTGGGCAGCGTGACACCAGTGTCACCCCGCCACAGTCAAACCTATCCCAATGTATGCTCAACCTCCAAATAGAGTCCTTCACTGGCGGTGTCAAAGGAGCTGACATTGTCAGTTGGATCCAGTCCACCAAAACGCACCTTTGTATCTGTCAGGTTCCTGAGTCTATGTGGGTTGCCACCGCATCTGGCTGTCTTACAGGGGCCGCCGCCGTGTGGTTCACCAGCTAGGCCAGCCAGGAGTTTGACGTCACCTGGGCAACATTTCAAGATGCCGACAAGTCCCAATATAGTGAAACCTTCTCTCCCATCATCTTGGGAACTCCCCTCTTAGCCATCAAGCAGACTGGTTCTGTCCCCAAGTATCTTGCGGCGTGGCAACAAGCCCTGGCTGCCACCCCCAAAGCAGTGACTGATGGGAACGCCATGTTGCTCACTCTCATTATTAATGAGTTAAAACCCCACATCTGCAAGTGGGTTCCTGTTGGCCGCTGCACCTCTATTGACAACTGCTATAAAGCCATTGTAGAGGCCAATACCCAGCTTCAATGGGCTTTTGCCGCACCAACAATGCTCCACCCCAACCACGTCCTGCACCTAACAATGGCCAAGGTCAGGTAGACCGTTGCCAACCTTGCCAACAAGAAAGTGCAACTAAACGCCCCCACAAGGGGGAGCTCCAGCTAGCACTAATTAAGGATCTGGGAAAAGCCTGGGGGTTGTAGCAACAAGAGGCCTTACAACCCCAACCAACCTGTCCTCTCAGCCCTTGCCTGCAAAGAACTCCTGCAACTACAATCTTCATGAGGTCAAAACTCTGGACGTCTTTCAGGTCCATAGTGATGATCCCGTGTTACAAGCCGCCCAATCCTCAAATAAAGTAACACATTTGTCCTATCCCTTCTGTTTCCGTGGGAACACCCACAACCTACTGGTAGATACCGGGGCCAATCACACTATGGTAGATCAAGCGTTTGCTGACTCCCAGAAATTAGATCAAGTACCCAGAAGATTCAAAGCAGTACGTGTAGCTGATTCCTGCAGATTTGCCATCACCCACAAGACAGTGCCCTTCTCTGTAAGGATGGGAAACGTCCAGGTTAAGCTCTCTGGGCTAATCATGACCAGGCTCAGCCACAATGTAATTGCTGGCCTTGACTGGCTTTGTCACAATTGTCCCTACATCAACTGGGATACGTCTGTTATCACCCTCAATAGAAATGGGGTGGGCTTTCAGATCTATCCTATTGAAATGAGCAAGCTCCTTCACAATACTATGTTTTTCAGAATAACAGAAACAGGCTTGTACAATTTTAAGGGGGAAAACTAGACTTCAATCAATGCTCAGTCAAAGTTATCTGCGCTGAACCACCTGTGGCTCCTCCCTTGACCACTTTACCTTCACCAGCGCTTGCCACACTCCTTGAGGAATATAAGGACATGTTCAGTGATCTCAAACAACTACCTCCTTCCCAGGAGATCCAGCACGCTGTACAACTCCAAGGGTTGTTACCTAAAGCACAACCATTATACTGTCTCACACCAAAGGAAGATGAGACCCTCTGCCAGCACCTTGTGGACGCGCTTGATAAGGGCTTCATTTGCACATTGCTCTCTCCATACAGGGCGGTGGTCTTCTTCATAGCCAAGAAGGACGGGTCCCTTTGCCTGGTCACAGACTACCGCGCCCTAAATGAGGTGACAGCTAAAAATAAATACCCCCTGCCGCTGATTGACGGCCTGTTTGATACACTTGCAGGCTCAAAGGTCTTTAGTAAGATTGATCTCACTGTGGGGTTCAACCAGGTTTTGCATTGCACCAGGGGATGAGGCAAAAACTGCCTTCTGCACACGCTACGGGTTATTCAAGTGTCGTGTCATGAACTTTGGAATGACCAATGCTCCCTCCACCTTTGCCATGTTGATGAACAAAGCCTTTGAGGAATTGATTGGAAAGTGTGTAGTGGTGTACCTTGACAACATTATTGTCTTCAGTCAAGATCAAACCACGCACCTCCAACACCTCTGTGCTGTCCTCAACACCCTTTGGGAAAACCAACTAAAAGCTAAACCCTCCAAATGTGAGTTTCTCAAGTTGGAGTTGTTATTCCTTGAGCACACCATCTCTGCCCAAGAGATAAAGCCCAATCCTTCCAAAATCAAGGCAATCACTAGCATGCCGCCCCCCACTGATGTGGGCCAAGTGCAAACATTCTTGGGCATGGTTGCCTATGTACCCAAGTTCATCCCCAATTGTGGGAAACTAATTGCACCTCTCACTGAGCTCCTCAATACCAAATAGCGCTTTCATTGAACCCCCGCCAGAGATCAAGCCTTTGAGACGTTGAAGTAAAAGCTTGAAACAGCACCAGTACTGCAGTTCCCCAACCAAAACTGACAGTACAAACTTGAGACTGACGCCTCTGACAGGGTCATAGGGGGCGTACTACGGGTAGAAACTGACAAAGGCGTCTTCCTCCCCTTGGCATACAAGTCCAGGAAGCTCACTGACTTGGAACAATGTTACCCCATCCATGATAAAGATCTGGCAGCCATTGTACACTGCGTTGAGAAGTGGCATTGTTACTTGGAAGGTGCAACCTTCCCACCCCGCGTTCTGAAAGACCATAAGTCACTTCAGTACTTCAACACACAGTCTCATTTGACACGCCGCCAGGCAGGATGGGTTGAGTGTCTATCCCCCTATCAATTATGCATCAAATACAAGCCTGGAAAGGAGCTTGTCACAGCTGACGCTCTTTCACAACTCTACATAGCATTTATCACTGGGGACAACAGTTTGGACCCAGACTGGCCCATACTCTACCTACGCCCTGAGGCAACCCGCTACAAGGGCCTTAAATTGGTCACCATCTCCAAGCTGAAGGACAATGAGAGCCAGTTCACCACTGATGCTGGTAATGTCTGCTGCTGGGCAGAGACAGGTGAGAAGACACTGTACATTTGCACCACACAACAAGGGGACATCATCTTGCACTACCACCAAACCTTGGGTCACATCAGAGGGCATAACCTCTTCAAGATTATGAAATGTAAGGTCTGGTGGCCGCGCATGCGCCAAGACATCTTGGACCTCCTTGAGACGTGTGTGTTGTGTGAAAAGAATACGTTCAAACCTGCACCTCCCAAGTCTGTCCTACCCATCAAAGCCATGGAACCCTTCACACAGTGGGCCCTTAACATTGTGGGACCGCTTCCCAAAGACAGACTGGGTAAGAAGTATATTATTACCGCTATCAACTACTTCACTTGTTGGCCAGTGGCCTGGGCCACAACCAACCACACTGCCACCAACGTTACCTGCTTTATTGGCAAAAAGATTGTGGCTTGCTTTGGGCAACCCAAGCGTCTTATCACAGATGGAGGGCCTGAACTTGTTGGACACGTTGTGAAGGCTTACTGCGTCAAGAACGCGCTCCAACATATAGTCACAACCCCCTACCATCTGCAAGCCAATGAACGCGTGGAACAGTTAAATGGCTCCCTGGTCCAACTGATTGCCAAGCTCTCACAAGAGCACCCTAACACTGCGTGGACTGAACACCTTCCCACCGCCCTACTGATCCTGCAAGCAAGAATCAACAGGGGCACTGGGTTCAGCCCTAACACCCTGGCCTTTGGAAAACCTGACAGTCTGACAGGGGTTGAACAGGGGAAACTACGGTCCAAGGTTCCCGGCAAGCCCCCCTAGTGCCAACTCCCTCCCTAGACCAATGGCCTGCCAAGGCCCGGGAGAACAAACACAAGCAGATTGCAGGAGAGACAAGACACCTCAAAGCTAGGTACGCCATAGGTGACCCTGTCTACACCCTCAATACCAATTCTGCCAAATTAGAACCCAACCACTTAGGGCCCTTCAAGGTAGCTGCCGTCTATGGCAACCACACCTACCAACTTGAGGATGCCCAGGGTAACACCAAGAAACTTCAACACAATTGCTTGTGCCCCTGCCGTGCCATCCCCACACAAAGGTTGTTTATGCGGACCTTCCCAGACCTTCTGCAGACTCCAGTCCTGGTGTCTGACAACAAGCAGGGGGCAAGGGGGGGGTGTTGCAATCAAGTTTCCAGCCTTGCCTGCTAACGTATCTTACAATACACAGGGGGCGCTCAATGAGTTGCCCCTTGATGTATCTAATGCTATGAATTAATCTGATGACAGTGTCAAATGGCGGGTACTTCATCCTAATTAGGAGTGCTACCAATTTGACCTGCTGATCCCCGCACAAGTTATTCCTCAGCCCCAAACCCTACATGGAACTTCTCACTATGCCACCCCCTTGTGGCCTTGTGGCTTTCCCCATATAGTATATTAATCACAATACCCTACAATAAACAATGCCTTATTCTTATTATTCTGTCCTTTCCTATTGGACTGTTGTCTTCCCCAACTCCAAGTACTGAACTCTCATTGATTCAGTTGCAACACTTGCCATATCTCTGCTCAAATAATTATGACAAGAAAATCACCTTTTATGCATTATTTGGTGATGGCAGCACTTAAACCGCTGGTCACCTGGACTTTTCAAATTATGACGTCATTGACTTGAATTCCAATGCAGGCCCTCCAACTGCTGAAAATATTCTTGCCAACCAATCAGATGCCACAGAATCCTCTCCTCCCCCATCCTGAACTCCCTTAAGACTTCACCATTCTCCTCTAGAAACTTGTTTCTAGATAGCTTAATTCCACTAAAAATAAAAGAAAGTTTATCCCAAAATGATGGCTCATCTGGGGCTGTTTGCCCCTGTCTTCAAAATATTAGCTTTTGTTGCTTTCAAGGTTACCATCAATTCCATGGCTGTGACCTGGCCTGCGCTTTACATGTTGACCCCTTGAGATCCTTTCTCTAATTTAACCCTGCAAATCACTTGCCTTCTGAAGATTTCTACCTCCATCTTCTGTTACACTACCATTGGATCCAAGATATTGAAGCCGTCCTCCCAATTTGTTCTCCTGCTTTTCAAGCAACTCACAATTTGTTTATTATATCCTCATTGCATTTCCTTGAATAATGCCACATAATGTTTCACTCTGACATCCACAATCCCTTGGCCACTTGCAGGAGGTCTAAGTGGGCCCTTACCTAACAGACTGGAATAGCATCCTTGTTTGTGTTTTTCTGGAGGCTTTGGGGAGGTCCTGAAGCCACTAGAGTGACATAGATATGCCTAGAGACGTTGTCAGGGTAGCTTCTTGAGGAAGCAGCTGCAGAACCTGATAAAAAACAGGTCTTTGAGAAGTAAGTTGGCTACTTTGCAACTGAAAGCTCATGTTTAACCATCTAAGTGAGTAAAAACAACCGCGCAGACATGAGCATTGTCTGTGATTGATGGCCTATAGTGGTGGTCACTTATGGGGGCCCAGTCAAATGCTAACTCACTTGAAGGAGACTTATTGCCTAATTCTGAGATGTAAGTAACAGGGACTGCAGAAAAAGATGGAACCTTGGTGGTTCATAGAGAAGTTCATAGTGTATATGAAACCTTGGTTGGTTCATAGGGAAGGTCATGGAAAGGGGGATAGCTGAAGGACTGAAAGATCATGAAGAAGGACTAGCTGAAAGACTGGAAGATCATGAAGAAAGACTAGCTGGAGGACTATAAGATCATGAAGAAGGACAAGCTGGAGGACTATAAGATCATGGAGCAGGACTAGCTGGAAGACTGAAATTGGGTTGAGAAGGACCATCAAAAGTAGATGAGGAGCAAGAATGCTGGACTTAGACTGCTGAAATTAGGATTAAGAATAAGAAAGAAGCAGTTAAAAAGGATTAATGTAACTGCCAAAAAAGTATGATAAAAAGATTTAGATAAATATCATATAAGAAATAAGAAGAAAAAAGAAATGATTTACAGAAAATAGACTGTTAATTTATAAGGAATTTATTGAGTAAGAAGGAGCCAAAGTGGCCAGAAACAGGACAGAGCAACTTTGAGGACAAAGGCTGGAGCTTTGCCGAAATGATTAAGTAAGGCAAGAAGCAGGTAAGTTCAAATGTCCAAAATGTTGAGGAAACGCAGAGAAACTTGGAGAAACATTGAAGAAATTAGGGTTTGATAATCTTTTAAGTAAAACATAGTTGAAAGCGCTCAGGTTTGCCCAGAGAAACGTGACAGGAAACACGGCAAACCGTTTGAAATGCAGAGCAAGTGTTTATCTGGGGCAAGACAATACCAGGTTTAAACCAGGGTCAAGAGAAAGTCATTTGGGCAAATGTTCTGACAAAACAGCTCAATCTGGTTGCTTTATTGGCTGCAGCTCAAAGCTTGTTTGATCAAGGTTTTAAGGGCTTTAACTGAAGGGTTTAAGCCTAAAAATGAGGGAATAAACCAGGAAAAGCTGGTTTTTAATTGGCTAAAGTAAGTGAAAAGATTTAATATATTATAGGGAAGAAAAAACTGGATACTTTAAGCCTTTAAAACCAGATATCTGAGAGAAACAAGGACTGGAACAAGGAGCTATAAAAGGGGATCAATCTGAAACTTTTTAGGGACTGGATCAAGTGGAATACAAAGGCCACTAAGACTACACAGAGAGCTGGAGACAAGGTAAAGGTGTAAGAGCCCAAGATAAGGAACAGGAATCCAAGCAAAGAGCAGGAGTTTGGGACCAAAGAGCAGGAGTCTAATACTAAGGAGCAGGAGTCCAAGAGCAAGTATAATGAGTCCAAGAGATTGTTAGAGGACTCCAATTATTGGCACATATCAATTGTTTCCCAGATTCCTGGACCATATACCAGAAGGTTTCTAAGGAGATCTTCTTTCTGAAAGCAAATAAAAGCCAGTTTTGACCCCTGCCCAAATTTCCAGGTAGTACAGATAGACCCTATTAGTGAGTTTGTCCAATATCTTCTACCCTAGTCAAGAGGAGGAGGATACCTACTGCCAAAGATGTCAAAGGTTTGCCACTAGTAAAACTTCCCAGGAGTAATTGGAAAGATTAACTAGACAACTTGAGATGGCAGATAAGGGAAGGGAATTTATTGGGAATGAGTTTACTAGGCTTCTGAAGGATTGGTACAGGTCCACAGACAGACTAAAGCTGGCTGAAGTACAAGTGCATGGTGGGGATGGCTGCCTAGTTATAGGAAAAGTATTAGAAGAGTTTGAAGTAATGAAGGCCAATTATATGAAACTTCAAGCTAGCCACCTACCTCTACTATGGAATGGCATCTCCTTCCAATTGATTCCTGTCTATGACCCAGGACACACTATGAGGACTGGTGAACAGGAACCCCACAATGGGTCAATCATCTGTTCCTGTATCAGCTGCGCATTTAATACAAACCTGGAAAGGGACTTGTCACAGCTAAAATGCTCTCCAGGCTGTATGTAGCATTCATCATGGGGGATGACATGTTAGACCCAGACAAGCACATGCTCTACCTGTGTCCTGAGACCACCTGTTACAAAGTCATCTACTCTGTGACTATTTCAAAACTGAAAGATAACAAAATCCAGTTCACCACTGATGCTGGCAATGTCTGACATCAGGCAGAGATAGGTGAAAAGACGCCTTACATTCCCACCACACAAAAAGGGGAAATAATCCTGTACTACCATTGCACCTTATGTCATATCAGAGGATTTAACCTCTTCAAAATCATGAAGCATAAGTTTTGGTGGTTTTGTATGTGCCAAGATATCCTGGACCCTTGAGATGTGTGTTTTGTGTGAAAAATAACACATCCAAACCTGCCCCACTCAAGTGAGTCTTGCCCATTAAGGCCATGGCACCCTTTGAACAATGGGATCTTGACATTGTGGAGCCCCTTCCTGAGGATAGGTTGGGCAAGAAGTACATCATCACAGCTATTGACTACTTTACCTGCTGGTCAGTGGCATGGGCACCCATCAACCACACTTCCACCACCATCACTTGGTTCATTGGCAAGGAGATTGTGGCTTTATTTGGCACCCCAAGCGCCTCATCACCAATGGGGGGCCTGAACTTGTATGTAGCGTTATGAAAGCATACTATGTCAAGAACAACCTTCAACAAGTGGTCATAAAATCATACCACCCTCAGGCCAACAGGCGCATGGAGAGCCTAAATGGCTCCCTGGTACCACTAATTGTCAAACTCTCTTTGGAGCACCCAAATACCGCCTGGACCAAACATCTCCTCACTGCCCTACTTATCTTACAATCTAGAATCAATTATGGTACAGGGTTTAGCCCCAGCAGTCTGTCCTTTGGGACTTCTGATGACCTAACAGCAGTAAAACAAGGAAATTTAAAGTCCACTGTCCCCAGGAAACCTCTCTTTTTAACTACCCCCTCCCTAAGTCAATGGCTCACCAAAGCTTGCAACATAGAGCAAGAGGGGATCAAGGGGTCCACTAAGCACCTCAAGGCAAGGTATGTTGTTGGTAATCCTGTCTATGCCCTTAACTCTAACTCTGTAAAGCTCAAACCCAACCACCTCAGGCCCTTCAAGAAAGCTGCTGTCTAAAATAACCACACATACCACCTCAAAGACTCCAAAGAAAACACTAAGACCCTTCACTACAATTGCTTGGGCCTCTGCCATTCCATTTCCATAAAAAATCTCTGTGTGTAATTTTCCAGACCTTGCACAGGTTCCAATCCTGGTACCTGCCAACAAGCAGGGGGCAAGGGGGTGTTACAACCAAGATTCCATCCTTGCCTGCCAATTTATCTCACAATACACAGGGGCACTTGAAGAGTCACCCCATGACATGTCTAACACATAGATTAATCTGATGGCAATGTCAAATTGCAGGCACTATCTCCTAATTAGGAGCGCTGCCAACTTGACACGCTGATCCCTGAGCAAGTTATTCCACAGCCTAAACCTTATATCAAACCCGCTACTGTGCCACCCCCTGTGGACTTGTGGCTTCTCTATATTATTACAACCAAGTCTCCAGACTTGCCTGCCAACGTATCTTACAATATACAGGGGGCGCTCAATGAGCCGCCCCTTGATGTATCTAATAACATGAACCAATCTGATGGCAATATTGAATTGTGGACACTTTCTCCTAATTAGGAGTGCTATCAATTTGACCTGTTGATCCCTGCACAAGTTATTTCTTGGCTCCAATCTTTATATGGAACAAGCCACCATGTCATCCCCTTGTGGCTATGTGGCTTTTCCCATATAGTATATTAATCACAATATTCTATAATAAAACAATATATTATTCTTATTATTCCTGTACTTTCTATTGAACTGTTGTCTTCCCTAATTTAAATACTGAATCCTCATTGATTCAGTTGCAACATTGGTAGCAGCAGTAGGTTTACAGCCTACCTAAAGAAAAAATCCCCCCTAAGAAAGGACAGAGTACGGTCTGTATGGCTACTCCCCATCAAGAGACCTTCCTGCCAATCCCTGAGGGGGATATCCCCGGTGGGTACATTATTTACCAAGACCAGCTAGCTCTTACAAGCATGTACAATTAACTCCTCCTTAAACAGTGTGACGCTAGCGTCACCTTGTCTCAGTTGGACCTTTCACAGTGCATGCTCAACCTCCAGCTGGAATCCTTTGTGGGTGGGGTCAAAGGAGCCAAGATTGTCAGTTGGCTTCACTACACAAAAACCTTCCTCTGTATCTGTGAAGTCCCTGAGCTCATGTGGGTTGCTACTGCATCTGGGCGCCTCACGGGGCCCATTGCTGTGTGGTTTACCAACTGGGCTAGTCAGGAAATTGAAGTCACCTGGGTGGCATTCAGGGATGCCGCAAAGTCCCGCTACAGCAAAACCTTCTCACCTACCATGGTGGGAACTCCCCTTCTAGAAATTAAACAGACTAGATCCGTTCATGAATACCTTGCTGCCACCCCTGAAGCTATGACTGACAGGAACACCATGCTTCTGACCCTGATAGTCAATAGGCTTAAGACCCATATCTGTAATTGGGTCCCTGTAGGTTGTTGCACATCCATCAATGACTGTTACAAGGCCATTGTGGAGGCCAACAATCAAGCTTTAATGGGTTTCTGCTGTACAAATGATGCTCCACCTCAACCTTGTGCAACACCTGACAGTGCCCACAATCAAGTAGGCTGCTGCCAGCCCTGTCAGCAGGATAATGGGACTAAATGCCCCCACAAGGGGGAGCTCCAGCTAGCCCAAATTGAGGACCCGGGAAAAGCCTGGGGTTGTAGCTACAAGAGGTTCTACAACCCCACTTGACCCTCACTCTCAACCCCTCCTTACTAAGAATCCCTGCAACTACAACGTCCACAAAGTTGAAACCCTTGACGTCTTCCAGGTCCATAGTGACAACCCTGTGCTTCAAGTGAGCCACTCTCTCAATAAAGTAACCCACTTGGCTTATCCCTTCCATTTTTGTGGGAATACCCACAAATTGTTGGTAGACACTGGGGCCAACCACACTATGGTGGACCAGTTGTTTGCTGATTTGCAACAGTTAGACTGTGTACTCAGCAGATTCAAGGCAGTACAAGTAGCTGACTCCCGCAGAGTGACAATTACCCACAAGATAGTTCCCTTCTCTGTGAGAATGGGGAATTTCCAGGTTAAGCTCTCTGGGCTAATCATGACCAGGCTCAGCCACAATGTAATTGCTGGCCTTGACTGGCTTTGTCACAATTGTCCCTACATCAACTGGGAAACGTCTGTTATCACCCTCAATAGAAATGGGGTGGGCTTTCAGATCTATCCTATTGAAATAAGCAAGCTCCTTCACAATACTATGTTTTTTAGAATAACAGAAACAGGCTTGTACAATTTTAAGGGGGGAAACTAGACTTCAATCAATGCTCAGTCAAAGTTATCTGCGCTGAACCACCTGTGGCTCCTCCCTTGACCACTTTACCTTTACCAGCGCTTGCCACACTCCTTGAGGAATATAAGGATATGTTCAGTGAGACACTCAAACAACTACCTCCTTCCCGGGAGATCCAGCACGCTGTACAACTCCAAGGGTTGTTACCTAAAGCACATCCCTTATACTGTCTCACACCAAAAGAAGATGAGACCCTCTGCCAGTACCTTGTAGACGCGCTTGACAAGGGCTTCATTTTCCCTTTGCTCTCTCTATACGTGACAGCTGTCTTCTTTGTAGCCAAGAAGGATGGGTCCCTTTTCCTGGTCACAGACTACCGCGCCCTAAACAAGGTGACAGTTAATAATAAGTACCCACTACCATTGATTGACAACCTTCTTGACACGCTTGCAAGTGCAAAGGTCTTTAGCAAAATTGATCTCACCGCGGGGTACAACCAGGTCTGCATTGCGCCAGGGAATGAGTCAAAAACTGCCTACGCACACACTACGGGTTGTTTGAGTGTTAGGTCATGAACTTTGGAATGACCAACGCTCCTTCCACCTTTACCATTTTGATGAACAAAGCATTTGAGGAATTGATTGGGAAATGTGTGGTTGTGTACCTTGACAACATTATTGTCTTCATTCAATATCAAACCACGCACCTCTAACACATCTGTGCTGTCCTTGACACCCTTCAGAAAAACCAGCTAAAAGCTAAACCCTCCAAATGTGAGTTTCTCAAGTTGGAGCTGCTGTTCCTTGGGCACACTATCTCTGCTCAAGGGATAAAGTCCAACCCTTCCAAAATCAAGGCAATCACCAGTATGCTAATTCTCACTGATGTCATTCAGGTGTGTACCTTCTTGGGCATGGTTGCCTACGTGCATAAATTCATCCCCAATTGTGGAGAATCTATTGCACCTCTCACCAAGCTCCTGAACACTAAACAGCGCTTCCACTGTACCCCTTCCAGAGATCAAGCCTTTGAGACATTGAAGCAGAGACTTACAAATGCACCTGTATTGCAGTTCCCCAATTGGAACTTCCAGTACAAGCTCAAGACTGATGCCTCTGACAGGGCCATAGGGGGCGTACTACAGGTAGAAACTGACAAAGGCGTCTTCCTCCCCGTGGCATACAAGTCCAGGAAGCTCACTGACTCAGAACAACTTTACCCTATACACAATAAAGAATTGGTGGCAATTGTGCACTGTGTTGAGAAATGGCACTGTTACCGGAAGGGGTGACCTTTCCACCCCGTGTCCTGACAGATCATAAGTCACTCCAATATTTCAACATGCTGTCCCACTTGACATGCCGCCAATCAGAATGGTTCAAGCGCCTATCCCTTACCAGTTGCGCATTGAGTACAAGCCTGGGAAGGAACTTGTCACAGCTGATGCCCTCTCACAACTCTACATAGCATCCATCACCAGGGACAACGGTTTGGACCCAGATTGGCCCATGATCTACCTGCGCCCTGAGGCAACCCACTATGAGGGCCTTAACTCAGTCATCATCTCTAAGCTGAAGGACAACAAAAGTCAGTTCACCACCAATGCTGGCAACATCTGCTGCTGGGCAGAGACAGGTAAGAAGACGCCTTACATTCCCACCACACAACAAGGTAACACAATATTGCATTACCACTGCACCTTGGGTCACATCAGAGGACGCAACCTCTTTAAGATCATGAAACAAAATGTTTGGTGGCTACGTATGCGCCAAGATATCTTGGGCCTCCTTGAAACATGTGTGCTGTGAAAAAAAAATACATCCAAACCTGCACCCCCAAGTTGGCCCTGTCCATCAAGGCCATGGAACCCTTCAAACAATGGGCCCTTGATGTGGTTGGGCCCCTCCCTCAAGACAGACTTGGAAAGAAATACATCATAACTACCATCAACTACTTCACTTGTTGGCCAGTGGCCTGGGAAACAACTAACCACACCGCCACCACCATCACCTGCTTTATTTGCAAGAAGATTGTGGCCCACTTTGGGCGGGCCAAGCGTCTCATCACAAATGTGGTCCCAAACTTGTTGGACAAGTCATGGAGGCATAATACGCCAAGAATGCCCTCCAACGGTTAGTTACCACCCCTTATCATCTGCAAGCCAATGGACGCATAGAAGTTTAAATGGCTCCCTGGTCCAACTGATTGCCAAGCTCTCACAGGAGCACCCCAATACTGCATGAACTGAACACTTGCCCACTGCTCTACTTATTTTACCAGCAAGAACCAACAGAGGCACCAGGTTCAGTCTCAGCGCCTTGGTCTTTGGGGCGCCTGATAGTCTGACAGGAGTTGAACAAGGGAAGTTACGGTCTACGGTTCCCAGGAAACCCCCCTGTTGAAGGCTCTATCCCTAAACCAATGGCGCACCAAAGCCCAAGAAATTGAGCACAAACAAATTGAAGGAGGGACAAAGCACCTTGAAGCCAGGTACACTGTAGGTGACTCTGTCTACACCCTCAATCCCAATTTGACCAAGTAGAAACCCAACTACCTAGGGCCCTTCAAGGTAGCTGCCGTCTATGGCAACCACACCTACCAACTTGAGGATGCCCAGGGTAACACCAAGACGCTTCACCACAATTGCTTGCACCCCTGCCGCGCCATCCCCACACAAAGGTTGTTTGTGTGGACCTTCCCAGATCTTCCACAGACTCTGATCCTGGTGTCTGACAACAATCAGGGGGCAAGAGGGGTGTTACAACCAAGTATCCAGACTTGCCTGCCAACGTATCTTACAATACACAGGGGGCGCTCAATGAGCCGCCATTTGACGTATCTAACAACATGAACCAATCTGATGGCAATATTGAATTATGGGCACTTTCTCTTAATTAGGAGCACTATCAATTTGACCTGTTGATCCCCGCACAAGTTATTCCTTGGCTCCAATATTTACATGGAACAAGCCACCATGTCATCCCCTTGTGGCCATGTGGCTTTCCCCATATAGTATATTAATCACATTATTCTACAATAAAACATTACCTTATTCTTATTATTCCTGTCCTTTCTATTAAACTGTTGTCTTCCCCAATTCAAATACTGAATCCTCATTTGTTCAGTTGCAACAATATGGTATATTAATTACAATAATCTTCAATAAACTACAGTATTTTTAAAAGCTATGGCAACAAGCAAAAATTCTTCAGATTTAAACAAAATCCAAGTTGCGCGAGATTCAGGATTCAATTAATTTAAATATTATTGGTTAATAAATGAACTGTCAAACCAAAAGCAAAATTTCACTAGCCCATCATACAAAATTATATCAAACATCAAGCAGTGAAGTTCAAACCACAAACAAAATGAACTGACACAACAACTGAAATGAATGGATTCTATTCTGGAGTATATTATAATCCAAGCAGGATTCATATGAGGCACCAACAGAAGGACCAAAATGAAACAAAATTGGAGCAATCTAGAAGCGAGATTACACAAGCACAAAACAAAATAACTCACACAAGATGTGTAGTATGAGCAGCCTAAAATAGAAAACTATTAATTTAACAGCCAATCAACAGCTATCCAATTTAGGACCAGAGGCATTTTATCTATTTTCATGGCTCCAGATTTGTATGAAAAGGTTTTGAGAACCTTCCAAATATGGACTTGAGATTACAATAAAAATAATTCATTAAAATTTAAATTTTCTACTTTTAGTGATTTTATCCTAGGTTTTATTTCAATGGTTTTTAATAACAACATCTTCAACGGCGCCAGAAGCCAAGCCAGCAGCAGTCAAGCCAGCTTCAATGGAGGCAAGGCTCAGAACGTAGAGGCACCCATTTACACCCAAGCCTTTGAGGCGGGTAACAAGGAAGCTGACCTGTACCTTACCACCAACCCCTATGGCTTTGACTTGTTTGAGAGTCACTTAGCGTCTAGCTCTGCCCCTGCTCCCACACCCACCCCTGCACAAGCTGCCCGTCAACTAACCAATCAGGATGGCAACCCTGGTTTGGAACATCTTTCTGCCACCAGCCAACCTGCTCCCCCCTCAACCAATCAGGCTTCAGCTCCCCCGTCCCAGCGCCCCAAGCAACAAATCATCACTGCCCAAATTCTTCAGGAAATTGTGGCACTCAACCTACAGGGTCTGTCCTGGGATCAGATAGCCAGCCAATTACAATTCACCCAGGCTACTGTCTTGCGGGAATTCAACAACCTGATGAATAAGGGAAATCTGATTGGGACGGCCAAGAAGCCAAAGAAGGCCACAGAGTCCCAGATCAATGAGGTATACCCAATAATGCTTGACCTCCTCCAGCAGGACCCCAAGCTTCCCTTGACCCAGGTCTGGAAGCAGCTTGTGCACCATAACATATGAGTCTCTGAGCGCATGGTGCAGCTCTGGATGTATGGGAAGGTGACTTTTGTACGGGTTCTTACTAATTTTGCTGGCAACTAATGGGATGGCGCTGAGGATTTCCTGTATGATCCCGCCATTGAATCCACTCTGGTCCAATGCCTGACTAGTCTGTCAGATGATGTCATATTCATCTCTTACTATAAACTATCCATAGCTTTTGATGATTTTAGCACCCAAGGAAAAGCTGCCACTAAGAATGGAAGGAAGAAGGTCAAGAAGGGAACTTTCATTGGTGAATTTCTGGCTGTTTCAGCCAAGGGTTTTGTCTACTATTGGAAAAACCCTGATTTCATCAATGGCTACTCATACAGCCACATCCTTGGTGGATTGCTTGACTCCTGGGATGGCTCAAATTCCAAATACCGGGTTTTCTTGAGCCACCAGATGGAGGGAAGCTCCACCGTCCTTGAGGCCATCCAGGGACGCAGGCACTAGGCCTCAGTCTACCCTGCCGGCCATGCTGACATCCATCTGGCTAATGTTGTCTTCTTCAACATTGGAGATACACTACACAAGCGCCGCCCTCAGGCTTTCAACAACCTCTATCTTGGGGTCCTTGATCATTATTTTCTCTTTGGTCACCAAATGGTGGCTGACTTGTTTGTGCAAATGGTTTTCCATGTGAATATGGGCAACCAATCATGCAAGGATAAGCGCCTCCCACCCTGTGCCACAGCCACCTACCAGCCCATTCAGCCAATGACTGATGAGGAGTACAATGAGCAGTATATGGCAGCCATCACGCGCAATCCTCCTGCCTCCATCCCTGCCACCAACACCCCCCACCCGCAAACCCAACCTATCCAATCCCAGACTTGCCAGGCCAGCACTGCCTCTATGTCCTCCTTCCTGCGCCATTCTGCCTACTAGGCATCACTCTTCCCCGCCCCAATAAATTCCTGTCACCAAACATTTTCTATTTATATTATCTTTTTTTGAATTTCAATTGTTCATGTTCTCTTTGTTTATAGTTGGTTTTATTCTTTATGTTCAGCTTATTTCTATAAAATCATATATTTACTAAGGTGTGTATCTAGATCCTGAACACAGTTATTTTTAGCGCTTGACATAGCCCCTTGTGAAAACATTAACAACAATTTGGTGATCAGCTAAATTTGAATTAGAAAATTATAGGTTAACTTTTTTTAGATAAAATTTGTTACTGATCTGAATTCAAAACCTTAATGATAAACTTTAAGCCAATCAGGAGCCAAATGATAAAGTGATTGTTGTGACATAAAGGGTCATTCAATAATTCTTTGATGTATGTGCGCTAATTAATATAATTGGCTGGATGTTTTGCCATTGTACGCCATTGACGCTGTGGTAAGTTGTTGATGGACTAGTGTGCAATCAGCTGCTGGGTTAGCACTAGTCCATCAACAACTTACCACAGCGTCAATGGCGTACAATGGCAAAACATCCAGCCAATCATATTAATTAGCGCACATGCATCAAAAATTATTGAATGACCCTTTATGTGACAACAATCACTTTATCACTTGGCTCCTTATTGGCTTAAAGTTTATTATTAAGGTTTTGAATTTGGATCAGTAACAACTTTATCTAAAAAAAGTTAACCTATAATTTTCTAATTCAAATTTAGCTGATCACCAAATTGTTGTTAATGTTTTCACAAGGGGCTATGTCAAGCGCTAAAAATAATATGGTAATCAAGGAAACAATGCCAACACAAAGCAAACGGTGCATATTGAGATGAGCGTAAAACATATACACAATGGGTAAAAAGATGGGATAATGTTATAAACAGGAAAATAAAAAGGAATAAACAAAGAGGCAACAGTATCAAAATAATACAGAATTTATTGGGGCAAAAGCTATAAAAACATATGAAAAGGTTAGTAAAAAAAATAAAATGAGAGAATTGAAGAAGCTGCTAAAAAACCTCAACTTGGCAATTGCCAAAATTAAAGAGATTGATTGCAAGGTCAAAGAAAGAGTTAAGTCTGCCGTCCTTGAAGGGGACAAAATCAAAAAGGTGTCCACCAAAGCACTCATGGCCAAGATTCCAGACACCCCTGAAACAACAATTGAGCGACTTTTAAATGTCCAGAAGCACGTTGTGGAAGGCCTTCAATTCAAGTCCTTTGCCCTCTCTGCGCCGTCTGTCTGGACAGATGACCCAGAAATGTATGCCCACTTAAGACCCGCAAAACGTACCTGAAGAGATGACACTGAGCAGCCAGCACAACTGATCACACCGAGAAACGCAAATCCTGCCAAGGCTGCGGGAAAGGAGGAGACTGCAGAAGGTAACCTAAATAATAATTAATAAAAATTTCCAAATACTTACCTTTTTTTAGAAGAAGTCAATGGTGAACTCCATTGGGTCCTGGTCCCTTTTGTCCCCGCCACATTCTATGCCAACTACGCCACTCATGTGGCCAACCAGCTTTTCCTGTCCCCCCTGTCTTTCAGGAGCTTGAAGACTATTCATGGGTCTTTTCTGATGTTGCGGGAAGCATTGGCTGGGCTTACACATGGAGAGGGGGCATCTGATTGGGCAGTTACTGCCTCAAGGATGCACAACTGGTCTGCCTGGACCCGGTATCACTCAGTGGAGTTTACTATGTAAACTCCATTGAGCTTGTTTGGGACGTCCTGGTGACGCTCCCATTCAAGAATGTACCAGAGATGGGCCAGGCTCATGCGGCTGCTTGCTTCTGCTTCCTGGTGGAGCACACCCTGTCCTACTTGCTGGAGAACTTTGGGCGCGCGGTAGAAAAACTGGCTGTTTCAGATGCAACAGCTGTAAAGAAGACCAAAATCCTCCTGGCAGACTTTGGGCTGGCCTGGAGTGCCAACAAGACAGGGGTTCCAGAAGCTATGGATCTTACCTTCAGCAAAACTAAACATGAGAAAAAAATAAGCGCAGTATACAACAAACTGTGCGAGTTTACAGAAACCTTTGCTGGGCAAAGGCTTCACCTTGTTGTTTACCTGGGGTTCCTCTTTTACTTCAGGATGGGCGCGTTGGTGGAAAACCTGGATGGGGTCCTTCTGGGGATCAACAAGGCCAGGCTATCCCTGGATGGGAAGAAGGTCCCCCCGGGTACAGCTCGGTGGATCACGTCATCCAGGACGTCTTGGTCCTGGCTGGCATCTTTGGGTTTGCAGCCCTGCCAGAAAAGCTGCTCCTCCATTCCCACCTCATCATCCTCTCTTTTACCAGCAGGCAAGAATATTTTAACCAGGGTGTATCCACCGTCCACAGTGTGGCGGTGGAGGTTGTGTGCCACCTCCATTGTGGGGTGGGTACATACTGCCAAACTCACTATAGGCAATCTTAATAAATTCTCTCTTCCAAATAATTACATTGCAATTTATAATATTTTTATTATAATAAATTTTTTAATTCTTATTTTGCAAACAAGATCTGCAGAATATATCCCAGAGAAGGTCTTAATAAAAGCATAATAATATATTTCAATAAAATCTACTTCTGATTTGGACACATTACATTAACTTTTTTTTGCTTATTATATTTATTTTCCAAATGTGATATTAATGTGTTTGCGTAATCCAGTATCAAGCGTTTGGGATACCCTTAGATGGCATAATAAAATAATATACAATAAAATAAATAAATTACTTACATCTATTGATGGATCTTCTGAATGTGATTGCGGGCGTAGAAATATCTAAATATAAAATGATAATTAATAAATGTTGAATAATAAATTAGAGAATATAAAAAAAGTTGGACACGCTAAGCCTTTAATTGATTGGCTGTTTGGCTAGGCACGCGGGGATGAACAAATCAGCGTGGCCATAGAGTTTGGCCACGGTCTCAGCTGGGAGGGTATGGATCCCGGCCTGTAGCAAATCAAACAGGTCCTCAGTCCCAGTTGGGGTTCCTTGCTTGACAACTTGCTTGACAACTTGCTTGAGCCACCCAAAGACTTCCTCAATGGGATTTAGGAAGGGCAAATAGGCAGGGAGGAAAAGAAGGCTCATATTTACTGTGGCCAATTTCTGGGGGCCCATTGCAATGCTCTTGTCAATTATTGGGAATTCCTCAAGAATATCAGCCACCTTGTGGAGACCAACATTGTCCAACACAATTACGTTGGAGAAGCCCGGGCTTGTGCGCCTCAGGTGCTCCTGGACCAATCGGAGAAATGACAAGAAGGTCCGGCTATTGTGGGAGCCCAGTATCATTTGGTATAGCTCAACCCCCTTTGGACCAAGGAGAGCCACTATTTAATAGGCTGTGGTGCGGACTGCAGCACACCAAGCCACCCCGTCATTGGAGCCTCTGGGGACATACCCATACTCATTGCGCATCAACGAGGCAAATGCTGATTCATCAATATAGTAAAATTTGACCGTCCCCTTGGCTTAGAGGGCAGTATACACCTCTACGTAGTTTTTCTGGGTCTTGATATTGACTGAGCTGTTCCAATTGTATGGGAATACCCCAAGTTTTTTCTGGGAAAATTGCATTCCCTTGACCAGATGGTAGTAAAAGGAAATTGAGGCCTTGATCCCAAAAGCGGACTTGACCATAGCCTGTATATTTGCCAGTTCAAGATGGCAGTCCCAGGTGATCCACTGGCGGATTGCCCATTTGTGCTCCTTGGTGAGCATAGTGGAAACGCGCAAGGATTTCTCCGCAACAAGGACTCGGCCAGTATCAATGAACTTTTTGAAGGTCTTGGAGGTGTACTTGGGATCCACACCAACAAGGGCTGCAGCCGCCTTGTAGTCACCTAATTCCTGCATGAGCCGGAGAAGGATGATTTGGTTAATGTTGGGGATGCGCTTCTGGGCAGGCTTTGTGGGTTCAGACAAGCCAGGATCCTGATTGATGACAAGCTTGCAAGGCATGGGCACCTTGTTGTAGAAGGCTGCAACTTTCTTTAGCACCAGCTGTCCCTCATTGGTTTGGTAGAACTGGGGCTCCTCATCATCCTCCTGATTGCCATCACTAAGTAGGGCTCATAGCTAATATCAAGTACAGGCTTCACCTTCTCCAGCATGGCTGACGGGACCAACTCTTGCCGGTACACAACGTCAAACATTTACAAAGTAAGTTCTACCTCCTTGTTTCTAATCATTTTTGTTGTGGTAACCTTGGTGGGCTTCCAGGTCAGCTTTGGGACCCAAGGGTTGATGCTCTGCACCCTAGCAGCTTGTGCTCCTTGAACCGGCTGTGTCAGTGCAGAGTCACTATGGAACTCTCCTCTCCTGCCTCCCTCCTGAGTAGGCACTTGTGCTGTACTAAGTCTATTCTTTGACCTGTGGGGGCAACCGCAACTGCGGCGCACAACGGGTGCAATAGTAGTCTGTTGTTGTGTTCCTTCCATTTTAAAATTTAATAAAATGTTAAATAAAACTTAATTAAGTTACTCTCTAATTTTAATTTTTGCTTTTATCTGAATATGGATATTTAATTAAAGTTTTTCCCACCCAATATCTCAATTATAGATTTTTTTTAATTAGTTGTTTTTGGTTTTACAACGCCCATTTTAGAATACTAAAAAAATCCACCCTTTTTCCCAGATTTTACTGCCAAATTCAAACACCCAACACAATATTTTTAAATTTTATGTTTCAGATCTTGTGTCTTACTTTAGATACCTTGGTATCATTCATGATTACAACCCATTGCACACATTGCGTGAGTGATTTTGTTTAAATTGTGAGTTGCTATTGTGTTTTGTTTTTGGATTGAGTTTTTGGCACACCCTGCTTGGGTTTATTTTGTCACCAATTCACATAGTAAACATATGTACACCAAAAGTCAACTCACACCATTTTGTTTGTGAATTGATGTATTTTGAATTATATTTTGAATGGTTTTGCTTTGTGTGTGAGCTTTTTGTTGCTGTGTTGACCCATTTTGCCCATTAACGCCAATAAACCCTGTTAACAGAGTATATATTTTAACCTGAGACTTGGATTTTGTTTAAATCTGAAGAATTTTTGTTTGTCGCCATAGCTTTTAAAACTACTGTACATTGTATTCTTATTCCTGTCCTTACTATTGGACTGTTGTTGTACCCAATCAAATACTGAACTACTATTGGTTCAGTTGCAACATTTGACCACTTGCCTTGAAGAGACTGGGGCAACATGAGATCTTCTCAAGGCCAATTGTGGCACTCCTGCTCCTAGGAGGTCACCAAGGTGTGTCCTTGGCCAAACCCAAGGACCATCTGGGTTGGGGTGACATCCTCAGGAATACTTGTTCTATGAAAAGATCAAAAGTGAATTATCTTAACACTCCAAAAGGGATTTACCATGCCCCTAGTCATTATTGACAACTGATAACTAGGGGGAAACATATTTCACAGCAATGCCTGGGCTACCAAAGAAACACCATCATCTAGGAGCTATTTGTGTGATAATCTTTGGTATAACTATATCCCATATCTCAAGGTTATTTGCACCGCTTTACTCATTCCTCAGCCAGGTGTTTTCCCTGAGTGAACAGACTAAGGTTTTGCATCTTATGATCCTAATAACCAACTTCATAATCATTATCACTAGGGAAGTTCTCTATCACAAAAAGGAAGAATAGGGGTTGAGATAGTCCTTATTAACAGAAGGAAGATCCCCTTAGAAAACTTCTGATTTGCCACTATTTTAGAGTCATTTTGGCCATCTACTTCCTCAGAAAAGACTTCTTAACACTTTAAAAGGCATCTGGTAACTCCAAACCAACCAGGTGTTTAACCATCAAGATGCAGATCAAGCACCCAACAAAGATATAATTTTCAACCAAAAGATTTCCAAAAGACCTCCTTAACTGTCCTACCAGCCTCCTACTTATAGTGCCTTTTCCCAAAATTTACACCTTCAGAACAGCTTTCTTCAACAACTTAAACTATTGTTATACACTTTTTACTTGTAAGGGACAGCTGTAAAGTTACGCCTCCACCATGGGTCTCTACTTCAATCCTCACCAAATGCTTGGGGATCTCTGCCAACTTACGCCTGGCTATTTATCCAAAGATTTACCAAAAAACCCAAGAAAGGTCATCACACTATCATTTGCTGAATTAGTTTACAATGTCCCCACCTAACCCATCCAAGAGACACCTCTGGTTAAATATCATTTGCAAGAGCAGCTGAGAGCAGTGGGAACTGTATTCAAGACAGGTTCCTCAATTTTTAGTCAAGTCAGTTTTCCCTTTGATTTTGTCCATTTGGATTTTTCCAGATTTTCCTGCCTCAATAGATGTATCTATATTCCCTCATATCATTGGTCAATCAGATTTGGACATTCAACTTCCCATTCAAATTCCATCCCATTCCTTTAAATGAATGCAAGAGTTGTAAAAGACCTTGTTTCATCATTCTCTACTCTAATAAAGTTAAAAATTTGTTAGTTTAATTTGTCCTTCTGGTTTTTCCTGTTGCTTTTGGTGTTCAGTTGATTCCTTCTCCTCTTTGGCCTCCCAGGAATTGTTGGCAGCAACCTTATGGTTATTGCTGAAACTGCAATTTTATTATAGTTGAGAGCTTGGTTTTATTTCCTCTTAACCTGCTCCCCAATTCTCACATCCACTTTACTGCAACCAGTACAGGGTTTGAACCCCTACACCAGGCTGCCAAGCAAAAGTGCAGGCAGCTGCAAAAGCCCACTAGGGGGTTTGAACCCCCAACCACCTTCCAGGGCGGGCGTGGGGCAGTTCAAACTGCCCACCAGGAAGGACCTGGCCTGGGGCCAGTATTAAAACTGGCATGGGGAGCTTACAGCTCCCAATGGCATTGGAGCACCCAGTCCCAATGCTATAATTGGGCTGGGTGCACCCAATGCCGCTCTAAACCAGATATGCTGGGTTCTGCAACAGATCTGTTATCAATAAGATCTGCTGAAGAATTTAACCAGTAGATCTGCCAAAACTCTGATTTCTACTGCTATTCTTGCCTTCTTTAATCACCCCAGATGAACAGATGTGCTATTAGGCCATCTTGAAGCCATTGGGGTTGCTGTTAATGCAACCAATAAATTGGTTGTGAACAGCACCTCAGTTAAGCTGCAAGACTCAGAAATTCTTGCAGTCAATCCCAAACCTGAGGGAAAAAATTGCCTCATCACCCAACCAAACAGAATCTCAGACTGAAGATGCCAGCCAATTATCTTTCAGCCACCAACAAAATTCCCCTGTCCAGACCAAGTCACTCAGATCCCAATCCTCACTTCCCAAACTGATCCCCATTACTTATCATAAGCCAGTACCCAAGAGTTGGGACACCAAAAGCTCTCAATTATTAGGAAGTAGTATATTCCAAGGTAGACCAGATGAATGGTATAAAACCCACTTCCCCACACTTAAATCAAGTGCAGACAACGTTAAATAAAGTGAATGAATCTATCAGGTTTGTTTGCTTTATTAAGATTTCAATTTATACATCACTTGAGCAGAAGTCATAAAAGAAGACTAGAGTACCAACCTAGACTTACACCTATGGACTACCAGCCAGGTCCAGATCCTGGAATGGCTAGCATTCCCTATGACTCTCCTGACCCTTTCCACAGCCCTACAACCACAGTAGAGCTGGGATGGTCATTCTGATCATCCTCAGTCTGGCCAAAGTTGTTGTTCCCAACCTTGGTGCCTACCGCCCCCTAGCCGCAGGATTGCTTTACCTAACCTGTTCTGAGTATTTCCTCTATTGGGCTCTTGTGATCTGCTACCCAATGGCTTGAGTTCCCCTTCAGCACCTTGGTATATGACTGCCACTGTCCATGACATTACTATAATAAAATAAGCTTACACACTTACTTTGCAAAAAGGTTAAAGTATTGATTCACTGTTTTCTAAATCATACTTTAAGCTTTTGGCTTCCAACCAATGTATTCATCAGTAAAAATGCCCTCAACTCAATTAATGATTACAGCGTCTAAAATTCATCATTTCTGAAGTTCTACTGTAATCCAACTAGGAAGTTAATTTCCACCACTCAAACCACTCAAGGTGTTAACACTTTGTGCATCAAAACATTAAATGGTTCCCTGATACATTGCCAGTTTCTCCTGTATTTAACCTTAATTAATTTAAATAATATATTACTATTTAGATTGTCTTTATTTATCTTCTTCAACATTTGCCCAGATCTTTACTCTCATAGTAAAATCCCAGGAAAACAACCTGTCAAAACAGCTTTATATCCTTAAATCTCTTTGATATTCCTCCTTGAGTTGCTACTTCAACAAAACCAAGTCAAAACATTTCACTTTCTACTACCTCAGAAAATTATTTTGAGAATTTTTGGAAAATTTCCCCAACCCATTCCAAATTTCTTTTCATATCATAGCATATTGCATAGCTAACAAACAATTTATCAAGCCCTTATAGATGGCCTCCATCCTGGCTTCCTTTGTTAGTCCTCATCAGTCAGCACCTCAGACTCAGGAAATAAGTCTTCACAAGTGAATCAACCTAGACTTGAACCCCATTAGTGAACTACACTTTAGGTCATCAGAAGCAAACATACTTAATAAATTATGACTGTTTTTATTCACCCAAGTGGTTAGCTTGAGCTTTCAGGTGCAAAGTAAGCAACTTTGTTTCACAGAAACCCCCAAATCATTCATTTATACAGCTGCTTCTCTGGAAAGCTACCCTAATGTTGATTCTGAGCTACCCATGCTTTGCCCAGCAACCTTAAGACCTTTTTAAAGCTACCCTAAAGTCATAGAAAGAGAAACTTTACCCCCATACTAGGTAAAGTTACCCAACTGTATTCTCACTCCAGTTGGGATCAGGATTTCAGTGCCATCTCAGCATATTCATCCCAGGGTACACAACTTCTCTATCCTTCCAAAGCACTAGCAAGGCGCCACCTTACTAGCACTCCAGGAAAAAACCAAACCCCAACCACCTCAGTTGATTAAACTCCAGTACCATAGCTGGCCAAACAAACAAAGCCACAAACATTTACCTCTCTTAGTCAACCACTCTCTACTTGGCCAATATCAGCTCACACCTGTAAAACAACTCCACATGTGGATCATCACATCACCCCTAGAGCAGCTGTTCTGCTGAGAATATTGTTGCTACTGCCTAAGATGCTGAAGAGTATCCTGGAACATTGACCAGGCAGCTTACCACACTGTTGGGCATTATCCAGCAGTCCCTAGACAGAATTTTGGTGAAAGATTTGATGATGCACCCTTACAAAGTGCAGAGATTACATCAGCTGTTAACTGTTGACTGCCAAGCACATGCAAACTACGCTTGAGCCATCCTGGACCTCAACAAAGAGGTGGACAGCCTTTCATTAAAAGCTATCATGAGGAATGAGGCTCATTTCCACTGTAGCAGTTATGTGAATGAACAAAATGATTGTTTCTGGGGCACCAAAAATCTGTTTGCCACCCACAAAGAACTATTAAACCCGCTCAAAGTTGCTGTGTAGTGTGCTGTTTACCTTTAGGAAGCCATTGGGCTGGGCTTTAAAATACTTCAGGCAAAACAACAACTGTGGACAGTGTGTGCTCCAGAGCCATTATTACCAAAAAATCTTCTTCAATTGGTTGAATTGGGACTGGTGAACATGTGGTTCCAACAAGACAGTGCAGTAGTGTACACTTCTTGAGCCACAACCAGTATCCTGAGGAAAGAATTCCTGGGCTGCTTAAACATTTATTTTGTGATTTACACTGGCCAGTCAGATCACCTGATTTAACTGTTTCAGACTTCTTTTTATAGAGATTTTTGAAGTTGCAGATCTACATCAACAAGTCTCAGACTCTTGAAGGTCTTAAAGAGAATACTTGCCAAGAGTTTGAGAATTTTTTGCTCAAAGTTCTGGCAATAGTGATAAAAAGTGCCATAAAGTGAGCCTTTATGATCATCAGCTCTGGTGGTGGCCTGGCCAATATCATTCTCTTGATTCAATGAAATAAATTCTATGGATCAGACAAAAAAATGTCACAAGCAGGACCAAAGTTCCTTATTGAAAATACTGCAAAAGGTCATTTGGTGACTACTTTTTCTCCACCTTGTAGATGGTTTAGAGGCTAAGATTCATGTTTAAAGTTAACAGACATAGTTGAGCCAGAAAGGTCAGATAAGGTCTCTGTATAAGGTGTTTCTAGATGTTGTTCTTGAGCATCTTTTCTAGATGATGATAAGGAGCGCCTTTTGGGGAAGCTTCAAATATAGAATTAGGATAGAAGAGAAGTATCTTTTATTGGATAATATTTTAGACTTATATAGATCAAGCTGTGGTGGAGATTTAGTTGGATCAAACATAGGGGTTGGTCATATGCGGAATGGGTTTGAGCCACTTGATACTTGGATTGTCATGTGATATTGCTTGGTTACCATTCTCAGTAGGTCAAACAGTATATTGGAAGGGCTCTAAATTGGGCAATGGCTGGATGTTAAGTAGGTTGGTGGTAGCCAGAATTCCTGTACATCCAGACCCTCAACACCCCCCTTAAGGGGTTACTCTGGTGCATCAGGAGAGGGCTTTGTTTTCACGGCTGCCACCTGATGCTCCTGGAGCTGTTTACTAGTTGGAACCAGTCTGGTTGAGTGTTCTCCTTTACTAAGGTGGAGACAGGTTCTGTGGTATTTCTTGACAATTGGGGTTTTGGAACCTTGGAATTTTACTAGATAGGTGTTGTGATCTGGTCTGTACTTGATGATTCTTCCTGGTCCCTGGTGTACTGAGTCTAGTTTCTTTCTGTTGCCAGCTAGAACCCAGACGGGGGATTTGATAGGAAGTGGTTCCTCTGTGGAGGTTACCTTTTGTGTTTTGAGCCTCTTTATTTCTGCTATTTTAGCTTTGAGGCGGATGTGTTGTAGATTTGGTACTTTTTCTACTGTGGGGGGTTTCCCTGGGGGGACCTTTATGTATGGCTGCTTGTTGTGGGTGGTTATTTCCGGTTTGTACCCTTAGGTTAGCTCAAACGGTGAATAGCCTGTTCCTTGATTGGTGTGGACTTGGGATACTGGTAATACATGTTTAACGTATAGTGGCCATGTGTCTTTGGCTTTACCATCCATTATTTTATCTAGGGTCCTGATAAGGCTGCTGTTGAGTTGTTCCACTCTGCTGTTGGCCTGTGGCCTGTATGGAGAGGTTGTGGAGTGTTTAATGTTTTTGGATTTTAAGTTGTCATTTACTATGTGACCTGATAACTCGATTGCTCCATCAGTTATGATGTAGTCTGGAGTGCCGTAGTTATCATGGTAGGTTCCATCATGCCAGGTATTATCTGCCCAAGCAAGAAGGCTCAAAAAGCCAGAAAACCTTTATCAAAATTGACCAAGTTAACAGATTTAAATCAAATGGTTGATTGAAAATGGGTTATGGCTGCTCCAGTCTGTCAGCTGA
This sequence comes from Entomophthora muscae, assembly GCA_014839935.2. Classification (NCBI taxonomy): domain Eukaryota; kingdom Fungi; phylum Entomophthoromycota; class Entomophthoromycetes; order Entomophthorales; family Entomophthoraceae; genus Entomophthora; species Entomophthora muscae. The sequence goes on along the minus strand of QTSX02000965.1, from coordinate 49,140 downwards.
AACTGGTTCCCCCTTGCAAATTGACATTGATAAATTGGCATGATTTGAGGGTCACCCAATATGAGCTTGTCAATCAGCATTGTTGTCAGAAACTAGTCACACAATGGTTCTTTACAACCTGGACCAAATACTTACTTGACAATGTGGAAGGAATAGGAGGTCAAGACTCAGGTAGTATTGCTTAGTCAATTTTTCTGATATATTGAATAATTTTCACTGTTTTAACTCTAAGAGTTGAGTCCTCCCAAAATTTTACTCAATAAAAATTATTTATCCCAAGTTCTAATTTACTTTTTAAAATGCATCCTATGGTTGGGTTGTTACAATATATTCCGTACAATCTGATTCTCAACAGAATCATTTCTGGAAGATGGGGACCTGCAATTGGAACTTTGTTATTGGTGCCACCCAATGTTAATTTTGGCCAACCAATTTTGAAGCTCCTCCCCCCATTCTTGAAACTGAAAATTGTGTTGCCTCCCAATGTACAGAATTTTATTCTGAAGATTCTTTGATGTTGTCTCAGGCCATTTATCTTGGGCTACTTTGGTTAGGATTAATTGTTCTTCTTAATTCTGGTATTACAATTGGAAATTTCACAAAAAGATATTTGAAGCCACGTTGGTGGTTAATCATTAATTCTATGTGGATTTGGGTAGTAATTCCCCATCACTTAGAAACGGCTCCATACTATCCTGCAATTTCTGTCACAGTAGTTGGCTATGATCACTTTGTTAATGAAACAGTTGATGATTTCTGCTTTATGGTCCTTTGTTGTCCAGCAGATGAGCCAGTGTGTGGCAAAGTTGATAGATACAATTAAGAAATGTTGGTTGGTCTTTGTTTCTGGGAAGGGGCCTAATACATCTAGCCCCCAAACCTTGAATGGTTCAGGGTCCAGTACTGGGTTGACCGTTGACTCAGGAGCCTTTGTGCTGGTGTATTTCTTGCACACTGTGCACTTTTTCAGAACATCAACTATATCCTGTTTGAGGTTGGGCCACCATACTATCTCTTTTAATGTGAGGTATAGGTTGTTAGCCTTTTTATGTCCTAGTAGGTGGTGATATCTTAATATGGTGTCAACTCTTTGTGCAAGTGGGATGTGCAGGACATGTTTGTTGTTAATGATTTGGTATACCATGCCATTTGATACATGGAAATACTTTTTGTTCCTTACTAGTGTATTGTGGGTCAGTTGATGTGTTGAGGGGTCTTTCCCTTTGGGGTTATACTCAGTGCTGTACAGATTAGGCCAGTCAGGGTCCAGGTGGTCAGGGTGATCCTCTCTAGGCTGACATAGTCTAGAGAGAGCATCAGCCATGACCAGCTCTGCCCCTTTTTGTATTGGATGTCCAAATTAAGCTGCTCCAGCAGGGACATCCATTTGGCTTGTTGCCGTGCAAGTGTGTTCTGAGTTTTGAAATAGATTAAGGATTTATGGTCAGTTAGTACTTGGACATTTAAATGTCCTTCTAAGTAACATTTCATTTCTTGCATGAGTGGTATATTGCTAGCAATTCTTTATTGTGTATTGGGTACCTTTGCTCAGTGTTGGTTAGTTTTCTGCTTTCATAACATACCAGCAGGAAGTCTTGCTGCCCAGGCTGGCAGATGTGCAGGACTGCGCCAATGGCGGTGTCACTGGCATCTGACTTGAGCTTGTAGCACCTGTTATTATTAGGGTATTGCAAGATTGGTGCTTTAATCAAAGCTTGCTTTAATAATTGAAAGTTCTTGTCACATTCTGGTGTCCAGATGAATTTCTTTTTGGCATTAACTTTGGTTAGGTCATTGATTGGTGTGGTTAGTTTTCCACAGACTTTGATGTATTTCCTTAGGTAACCTACCATTACAAGAAAGCATCTAACTTGATTAACAGAGGTGGGACATTGCATGTTATTTATGGCTTTTAGTTTTTCTGGATCTGCTTTGATGCCACCATCAGAGACAATGTGGCCCAAGAATAGGAGTTATTTTTCCATAAATTGCACTTACTTGGTTTTTCATAAAGTTTGTGCATGCAAGTTGATCAAGTGTCTTGCAGACATGCGTGAGGTGTTCCTCTTTTGTTTTTGAGAATATGATGATATTTTTGAGGTAGCATAATGTATTTGAGAGACCATTTAGTGCTTGGTTCATCATGGTGACAAACGTTGCAAGAGCTTTGGTCATCCCAAAGTTCATTACCCTACACTCAAAGGATCCAAATTGCGTACGGAACACATTCTTTGGTAAGTCCTTTTCCTTTACTACAACTTGGTTGTAACCTGAGGTGAGGTCAATTTTGGAGAAAAATTTGGCTCCTGAGAGTCTTGCAAACAGATTCTCTATAAGTGGAAGAGGGTATTTATTCTTTACTGTGCTTGCATTTAGTGCTCTGTAGTCAGTTACTAGACGCAGAGTGCCTTCCTTTTTCTTTACAAAGAACACTGCTGCCCCCATGGGGATTTGGACGGGCAAATGAATCCTTTTGCTAGATTGTCCTCAATGTGTGTTTTGAGGGTTTGGGTCTCCATGGGAGAGAGTCTGTAGAAGGGTGCCAGTTTAGGCATGGCCTTGAATAGGTCAATGCCATGTTTGACCTCCCAGTCAGGGGGTAACTTGGTGAGTTCTTCTTTGAATACATGGGTGTATTAATTTAGGAGTGCCTAAAGTTCTGGGCATTGGATCTTGGTTGTTTGCATGTTATTGAATTCAGTGTACCTCAATATGTGGAGGTTACTATCTTTGGTTAGACGTTCTGAGTTATCTTGGTTTATGACCTGGACAAATACTGTGTCTCTTAGAATGAGGCTATTGGGTTCTTTGATGATATTAAAATTGACTCTGTTGCGTTTGATGGTCATGTTTTTATTTTCCAATATACACTGGGGTTGCCTTGGGTGAACCAGTCCATGCCTGCTACAATTTTGTAGTTTATGTTGTTTATGACAAGTCCTTTGATGGACGTTTGTATGCCTTGGAGGTCAATTCTGAAGGGGGTTGTTTTGCCTTTGAGTAAAACCTTTGATTTATCTGCCATTCTGGCGTATATGAAGTTGGATTTGACAACTGGTATTTTGTACTTGGTTACAAATGGTTTGCTAACTATAGTGTGTTGTGCACCAGAGTCAAATAAAATTTTATGTGTATGTGATTTGTAAGTGCATGGATAGACAAGAAGTTGTGAGTGATCTTTAATTTTTATGCTCATAAAAATGGAAGATTAGGGACACGTGGGATGCAAGCAGCAAAGTTTGTTTCTTGGTACAGTTTCTTGTCAATTTGGGGGGAGACAGGGGCACTTAAGCCTGTTCCCCCTCCTCTTTTCCCTGTTCCTCTGTTTTGAGACCTTTGAGGTCAGAGAATGTGGGGTCAGATTCATAGTGGGTTGCTACTTCAGCATTGTTAACTTTGGTGGTGTCCTCTTTCTTGGGACAGGAGCAGTTTGCGCTTTGGAAGTGATTGCCATTATTGTGATTGGAGTTGCTGTTGCTATCGTTGGTTTTTTGGCTCTTGTTGCCATTAAAATTGTCTCTGCCATTGCTGTTTGAGAAGCAATTGCTGATGTGTGTAGCATATTGCATTTTTGCGCATTTTTCTGTGTGTTTGGCTTCTGCAATGAGCGCGGGCATGGAGGTGTTAGCCTCTGGACAGATGAGGGCAGCAACAGAGGGTTTCATTCTGTTGATGAATGATGCTCTGGTATATATGTTATCAGCTTGTGCTGGGTTTTGGATTTTGCGGCGTATTTCCTTGAATTCATTGGTGTAAGCTGTGATAGTGGTCTTCTGAGGAAGATCACTGAGCTGTATTGTAATGTCTTGGAGGGATTTGGTTTTGCAGAAATTGTGTGTGATGTCTGCTTTGAAATCTTCCCAGTTGTCAAGCTGGTTGTCAGTTTGTGAGCCAACCCAGGTGGCAAACCAGTTAGCAGTGGCCTTGTACAGGCGCTTGCTGGCTTTCTGGACCCATTTTTCATGTGGATGTGGCTGGCGCAGAGTTTAGCAGCAGAGTGATCTAGCCAGTTGATGACGTTTTCTTTGTTTTTACCAAAGAACTTGTCAATACCAATGTATTTGGTGTTGGTAACTTCACCTGTGATAGGTGGTTGCGCGTTTGTTTGTGGTTGAAGAGAGCAACTGTATTGAATTATCTTGGTGCATGCTTTGGGCATGACCAGACCTTCAAATACAGTGTATCCACTAGGTATATCTTTGTCAATGTCATGGGCGCAGAAGAACGTTTTCTAGGTCTCCTGGGATGTGGCCTGGTTGAGCACATGAGCAAAGGTGGGCAGGTTTTGGTCAGTCATTTTCTCCTTCATGGGCGTAGTCAAAAACTGTAGCTGCTACCAGTGATAAGGAGCGCCTTTTGGGAAAGCTTCAAATATAGAATTAGGAGAGAGAAGAAGTATCTTTTATTGGATAATATTTTAGACTTATATAGATTGAGCTGTGGCGGAGATTTAGTCGGATCAAACCTAGGGCTTGGTCATGTGCGGGATGGGTTTGGGCCACTGGATACTTGGATTGTCATGTGATATTGCTTGGTTACTATTCTCAGTATGTCAAATAGTATATTGGAAGGGCACCAAATTGGGCAATGGCTGGATGTTAGGTAGGTTGGCGGTAGCCAGAATGCTTGTACATCCAGACCCTTGACAAAACAGTGAAAATTATTCAATATATATCAAAAATTGACTAAGCAATACCGCCTGGATCCTGGGCTCCTATTCCTTTCACATTGTCAAGTGAGTATCTAGTCCAGGTTGTAGAGAACCCTTGAGTGACCATGCTGATAAATAAGCTCATACCTGGTGACCCTTAAATTACGTCAATTTATCAACATCAACTTACAGGGGGGATCAGATTTGACCGACAATCTGGAGCAGCCATAACCCATTTTTGATCACCCATTTTTGATCAACCATTTGATTCAAGTCTGTTAAATCAGTCAGTTTTGCAAAAGGTTTTCTGGCTTTCTGAGCTTTCCTACTCAGCTGAATAATCCCTGGCATTATGGAACTTACTGTGACACAAATTGTGACCTACTCTAAAAGTTGCTGCACAAATCCACCCAAATTGTTTTGTGACCCAATCCAAAACACCCAAAAAATGATTTTGTGACACAGTGTTTACACAATTGCTGTTCCTGTCCCTACCCTAGTAGGCTTACATTACATCCAGGATGTGACTGGCTGTATTTTGCTTTGAATTTGGGGGACTTTTGCTGGCTGTGCCATTTTTGGGGTTATGTGTTCAATTTTACTTCACTGTATGCCTGACTACTTCTGCAGTCGGGTACCTGATTGGAGATAATTTTGTTGTGTAGGATTGATCTTCAAGTGGAACTATTTGACTTTTGTTCTGGGCTGATTTTGCTTTAGGCTAGTATGTTTTCATTTATCTCAACAAGTTATAAAGTTGTTGTAGCTCTTTTAATTCTGCCAGCTTGAATTTAAATTTTAGAAATCTGACCTATTATCATCTCTGATTCAGCTGTACCTTTTACCAGAATAGGTAAACTGAGATGGTTAGGGGTAAACAAAGAACATCTCGCCCAAACAAGGGAAGCCAGTTATTATCAACAAAAAGAACACCCTCTTCCTAGAAGCACCTAATAGCCAATCAAATCAATCTAGCATCTAGAATGGTAAAGATAGATTAGTTATTGAATTGGAATCAAGGTACAAAAGTTTGCAGCGAATAGTTTAAGGCAGTTGAGTCAAATATCCAGAACTGCAGTAGATTTGGTTCCAGCACAGCTGCTGCAGATTTAGCCACATCCAATATGTCCACCTATGACTGGATGGCTGAATCATCCGGATAAGGGTTTAGGTTCTGGTTCATCTTTTACTGGAGATGCTGGAATGGTAATTTGGCTCAAACCATGTATCAGTTGATAACCCCAGCTCATAAAAATAAAGCCTGGCTTCAAATAAATTCACTTCTGGCCAGCGCCATCCATTGATTTTTCTGCAGGAAGACTTGTTCTGCTTGCAATCCACAAGATATTTTTTGATTGATTTGTAGCGTTTATATATTTGTACAGAACTCAAGCCCTTGTGGTTTTATAGAAGATACAGTACCCTCTTTAGGCTTGGACAATACAGAATATGGAGAAAACCCCTGCTGAACAAGGATGGGCAACATGTGATTTCAGCCCAGATACCTTGATGAATCAAGCTGGAGATCTCCGTTCACCCCCTTCAAGTAAGAACAGCCTTGATTCAGCTTTGGCCTATCTGTTTTCAAAATATTAACTTCATCCCATAAGCTCACGGTCATGAAGCCTTTGCTTTGGTTGCTAAAACAGAGGTCAATCACCCTGAATTAAACTCACAAGCAGGCTCCTTCAAGTCACATCCAGAGGGTTTGAAGGTACCCGTCCAAAGGGTTATCCGACCAAGAGCATTTCCTTCTCAAGATAAGATGAAAAATATAGAGCCAATACAAGGTTTTATTTGATTTAATATTGTTTCTAAAACTCCACAGCCTGCATGGATAGCGATGAATCAGCTTACAGACTAAATCAAGTGATTGGTATTGGTACTTTTGGAAGAGTATACCATGCCTCCTGCTTGTCAGGACAGCTAGAAGGACTAGAAGTGGCTATTAAGAAAAATTCAGAAAAACAAATCAACCGAGATTGGATGGATACGCTCCCGTCGAGAAGGATCGATCCTTTCCTATATTAGACACCCCAATATTGTAAAGCTTTATGAGCTATTTGAAGACTTTAGCTCCATTCATTTTGTCCTTGAGCTATGTCCGTATGGCAACCTTGGTCAGTATGTTAAATCCAAGGCTGAAGGACGTCTCCCTGAAGAGGAAGTTCGCTATATAATGTTAAAGCTGATCGATGCACTTTGTCACCTGCACCGATCGAGAATCCTTCATCGGGATATCAAATGTTCTAATATATTGATCGGGGCCCATTTTGGAAATAAAGCTAGCAGATTTTGGGCTGGCTACGAAAATACCTTTAGATGGGAGTTTGCCTACAGCCACCTGCGGTACATTGAATTACTGCTCACCTGAGCTGATTGAACGCCGACCTTATTCCTTTAGCACGGATGTATGGTCTCTAGGCTGTGTCTTGGTGGTATTGCTAACGGGAGCCCCGCCTTTTGAGCGGGAAACTGAATCTCAAACTGCAAACTCAATCTTGACGGTTGACTACAGGCTTCCCAATTACGTTTCACATTTAGCAGCTAAACTGGTACAATCCATGCTTGTCAGAGATCCCCAGCTAAGGATATCCCTTGAATATATCACCTTAAAGTCATTTCTTCACCCTTCGCTGCCTATCCACCCCTTAGACTTAAAGTGCTCCGCAACCCAAGAGCCTTCCCCCTATACTTCCCAGCGCCGCCTTCCTACGCCCCCGCTTTTCCAAAAGGACAGAGAACTCTTCTTGCAAGCCACACCAGGAGCATCTAGGCAACTTCCTTACGATCCATATGTCTACTCTCCCACCTACGCCTGCTTAACCGATGCTCAAATCAATACACGCAACACCTTACCCTTTGAGGTGATATCTCCACGCTTGTCATTGACGCTGCTCCCTTCTGGCATACTTGTATTGTGGTTCAACCAAGAGAGCTTCTTAACAATGTTTAGTCCAGATGGCAGAGGGATCCATATCTGTAAATACTCTGCCGATGCGACAATCACTGATAAGCTGGTGAATTCTCTGAGGGTTGTTGAGTCTTATGACATCACAACGTTGCCTGGAAGACACAACTTCCGATACCTGTACGCCAGCCGGCAGCTCGACCGCATCCGGAGGGGCGCGGTCCAAGTGAAATTTATCTCCCACGGAGCCCATTGCCGCCTGTGGCAGAACTGGCCCCATCCTGACTTTAGTATTCGCTTTGGAGATGGCTTGGAAATAACCAGCCTAACCTCTAAAAATAGACTAATATTTTCCCATTGCCACCAAGCCTCTAAGCACTGCCCAAAAACAATAGAATTCAATACCGAGCACACCAGCTGCTTCGATTTACCCATCGAGCTACACTCGCATTTCCTACATTTCCAAGAATGCCTGCTGAAATGTATATTCTTGGTCAAACATACTGGCTTTCTGGAAGCAGGCGTCGATCCCATCTGCTTCGATGCTCAATCCTTTGATGTGAAGTTCCCTGTAGACTTCAGTAGATATGCATGGGATGATGCTAGACTTACTTTATGGTGTGTCTACCGCCCGGGGTTAAACAAGATACTCTTGCCAGGGGTTGGATGGGCAACTATCCAGCCAAACGGCGATGTTTCTCTTCTTTTCAACGACGGGTGTTGGTTCGAAGTTGACCCCAAAACAAAAACGGGCAACATTGCTTTTCCTTCCCAAGATCCCCTACCTTTTTGCATGTCAGATATTCTACCCATGGCCATCGCTGAGCGATTAGTTCACTTAGCAAGCCTCGGTATTCAAGAATTTTCCTTCTTGGCAGACCGACAGAAGTAAATCACAAGCCTTATGGATTATTTAAACTTTGCCTGAAAACGCACCTCGTTGATTGGTGCCATAACTCGACTGGTATCTTCGTTCAAAGTATTTTAATAGCTAGCACATCATTTTCTTACAGGGTATGGTCATCTCGAAGTTATTTTATGAACTTCAACTTCTGTGCCAGATACATGTCAAAGCCGATTACTTTATATTCACAACTGTTTAAGCGATTTTTCTTTCTAGTTCTTAGCTTGTAAAGTGAAGCAAGCACATCAAGAAGTTTTCAATTTGGTGGGTCTTTACTAATGGTTGAACTCAAGAGTTTATTTAAATTAATAGTTGTTTTTCAACTATTATTTCATACCAGTGTCGCAACATCTTTGATTACTCCCTCTCAGGGAATTAACACCCCAAGTAGTTCACTGAATGGCCCATCATACGACTCACCAACTAATTACTAACTCAGTGGCACTCCTATCATTCACCCATCTATTACAGGGATCAAACAATCCAGATCCTAAAAGGAACACAACTTGAATAAGCCTAGTGACTTAAGAGGAACATTTCTCAGATAAGCCCCATGATGTATATGGATAGTATATGGCTTTCCATAATACTATATATTATTCCATATTCATATCCAATAAAGTATCATTCTCTTCTTAATTTCCCCTTTATCTCATTTATTATATTTCACAAGAAGTATATACTTGACAGTGGTAGCACAGGTAGGTTATCCACTCCTACACAACTATAAGGAAAAATTCCTCATAAGAAAAAGAACCAGAAAATGTCCCTTCCCGTAGGTTGGAGAGACTATGAAGAGGGACAAGACGTTCCCACAGGCTTCACCATCTTCAACGACGTCCTTGTCCCCACCAAACAGTACAACCTTCTCCACACCCGAAAGCTCCTAAACCCGCCTACAACTTCTGCAAGCCTGCAGGTGCCTTAGATACCCAGTATTGTCTTTCAACGCCTACATACAGCGGAAATTGGGGCTTTTGCAGGGCTACATTGGGAAAATGCCTCCCTCTGGATCAACAGTACACAAAGCAAGTTCAAACAAGTAGACTACCCCCACAGACTCCAGGTCAGTGAGATTGCCCTTTGTGTCACAAGAACCACATCACGTTTTGTAAGCAGGTGGCTAGCCCGGCACCCTGACCAGAAGGAGAACTGGGAAGTGTTCAAAACCGCATTCCTCAAAAAGTTCACCATGAAGGACTCCAACCTTGTGATCATGACCGAGCTCAGAACGTTTAAAATGACAGGAACAATCAAGGAATACATTGCTGCATACAAAGACCTACATTACCGCACTCCCAATGCCATCATCTTTGATGAACTCGGACCACAATTGGACTTTTACAATGGCCTCCTCACACACATTAGACGTCAGTTTGACATGACCCACTGCAAGAACCTCAAAGATGTATTCCTAGAAGGAAAACATGCAGCTCAAAAATCTGACAATCTACACACAACAAATAAGAGAAAGGAGAGCCCTACAGCAAGAAAGGATCCTTGACCAAACTGTCGAGGGTCTGGATGTACAAGTATTCCGGTTATTGCCATCACACCTAACATCCAGTCATCGTCTGATTTGGTGCCTTTTCAATATACCATTTGACATACCAGAAATGGCAACAAACCAATATCACATGACTGTCCAGGTATCCAGCAACTCAAACCCATCCAGCACATGACCAGCCCCTGGGTTTGATCCAACTAAAATCCCCGCCACAGCTAAAGCTATATAAGTCTAAAGTATTATCCAATAAAATATACTTCTTCTCTTCCTAATTTTATATTCAAAGCTTTCCCAAAAGGCGCTCCTTATCACTGGTAGCACTACAGTTTTTGACCACACCAATGAAAGAGAAAATGACTGAACAGAACCCGCCCACCTTTGCCCATGTACTCAACCAGGCCACATCCCAGGATACCTGGAAGACGTACTTCCGCACCCACAACATCAATGAAGATATTCCTAGTGGATGCACTGTATTCAAAGGACTGGTCATGCCCAAAGCATGCACCAAGATAATTCAATACAGTTGCTCTCTCCAACTGCAAACAAACACACAACCACCTATCACAGGTGAAGTTACCAACACCAAGTACATTGGTATCAACAAGTTCTTTGGTAAAAACAAAGAAAACATCATCAACTGGATAGATCACTCAGCCGCAAAACTCCACGCCAGCTGCATCCCCCATGAGAAATGGGTCCAGAAAGCCAGCAAGCGCCTGTACAAGGCCGCTGCTAACTGGTTTGCCACCTGGGTTGGCTCAAAAACTGACAACCAGCTTGACAACTGGGAAGAGTTCAAAGCCAACATCACCCACAATTTTTGTGTCACTGAATCTCTCCAAGACATTGCAATACAGCTCAGTGATCTTCCTCAGAAGACCACTATTGCAGCTTACGCCAACAATTTAAGGAAATACGCCGTAAAATTCAAAACACAGCACAAGCTGACAACGTACACACCAGAGCCTCATTAATCAACAGAATGAAACCCTCTGTTGCTGCCCTCATCTGCCCAGATGCCAACACCTCCATGCCCGCACTCATTACTGAAGCCAAGCGCGCTGAAAAATGCACAAACATGGAATATGCTGCACGCAACGGCAATGGCAATAAACGCCAAAATACCAATCATAGCAACGGCAACTTCAATTGTAACAATGGTAATCACTTCCAAAGTGTAAACTGCTCCAGTCCCAAGAAAGAGGACACCACCAAAGTTAACAATGCTGAAGTAGCAACCCACTATGAATCTGACCCCACATTCTCTGACCTCAAAGGTCTCAAAACAGAGGAACAGGGAAAAGAGAAGGGGGAACAGGCTTAAGTGCCCCTGTCTCCCCCCAAATTGACAAGAAACTGTACCAAGAAACAAAATTTGCTGCTTGCATCCCATGTGTCCCTAATCTTCCATTTTTATGAGCATAAAAATTAAAGATCACTCACAACTTCTTGTCTATCCATGCACTTACAAATCACATACACATAAAATTTTATTTGACTCTGGTGCACAACACACTATAGTTAGCAAACCATTTGTAACCAAGTACAAAATACCAGTTGTCAAATCCAACTTCAAATATGCCAGAATGGCAGATAAATCAAAGGTTCTACTCAAAGGAAAACAACTCCCTTCAGAATCAATCTCTAAGGCATACAAACGTCCATCAAAGGACTTGTCATGAACAACATAAACTACTCATCATAGCAGGCATGGACTGGTTCACCCGAGTGAACCACAGTGTATGTTGGAAAACAAAAACCATGACAATAAAACACAATGGAGTCAATTTCAACATTCTCAAAGAACCCAACAACCTCATTCTAAGAGACACAGTATTTGTCCAAGTCATAACTCAAGATGACTCTGAACATCTAACCAAAGACAGTACCCTCCACATAATGAGGTACTCTGAATTTAATAATATACAAACACAAAAGATCCAATGCCCAGAACTTGCGGCACTCCTAAATGAATACACTCATGTATTCAAAGAAGAATTTACAGAGTTACCCCCCAAACGGGAGGTCAAACATGGCATTGACTTATGAAAAGCCATGCCCAAACCTGCACCCCTCTATAGACTCTCTCCCATGAAGACTCAAACCCTCAAAACACACATTGAGGACAATCTAGCAAAAGGATTCATTTGTCTGTCTGAATCCCTGTAGGGGCAGCGGTTTTCTTCTTAAAGAAGAAAGAAGGATCTCTTTTCTTAGTTACTGACTACAGAGCACTAAACGCAAGTACAGTAAAAAATAAGTACCCACTTCCCCTCATAGAAGACCTATTTGCAAGACTCTCCAGAGCAGAAATTTTCTCGAAAATTGACCTCACATCTGGTTATAATCAAGTTGAAGTTAAAGAGAAAGACATACCAAAGACCACATTATGCACACAATTTGGGTTGTTTGAATGTAAAGTAATGAATTTTGGGATTACAAACACCCCAGCAACATTTGTCACCATGATGAACCAGGCACTAAACAGACTCTTGAACACATTATGTTACCTCAACAACATCATCATATTTTCAAAAACAAAAGAGGAAAATCTCACACATGTCCGCAAGACACTTGATTGACTCGCAAAGCACAAGCTATACACTAAGCCTAGTAAGTGCCAATTTATGGAAAAGGAACTCCTGTTCTTGGGCCACATTGTCTCTGACGGTGGCATCAAAGCAGACCCAGATAAAATAAAAGCCATAAATAACATGCAACACCCCACCTCCATGAAACAAGTAAGATGCTTTCTCAGTATGGTAGCTTACCTAAGGAAATACATCAAAGACTGCGGAAAGCTCACCACACAAATCAATGACCTAACCAAAGGTAATCACAAAAAGAAATTCATCTGGACTCCAGAATGTGACAAGAATTTCCTACTATTAAAACAAGCTTTGATTGAAGCACCAATCTTGCAATACCCTAATAACAACAGGTGCTACAAGCTTGAGTCAGACTCTAGTGACACCGCCATTGGCGCAGTCCTACACATCTGCCAGCCAGGGCAGCAAGATTTCCTGCCAGTATGTTACAAAAGCAGAAAACTAACAAACACTGAGCAAAGGTACCCAATACACAATAAAGAATTGCTAGCAATATATCACACATACAAGAAATGGAGATGTTATCTCAAAGGACACTTAAACGTCCAAGTGCTAACTGATCACAAATCCTTAATCTATTTCAAAACTCAGAACACACTCAAGTGGCGCCAAGCCAAATAGATGTCCTTGCTGGAAAAGCTTAACCTGGACATCCAGTACAAAAAGGGGGCAGAGCTGGTCACAGCTGATGCTCTCTCTAGGCTATGTCAGACAAGAGAGGATCACCCTGACCACCTGGACCCTGAATGGCCCAACCTATACAACAATGAGTACAAGACAAAAGGAAAGGATCCCTCCACACATCAACTAACCCATGATACACTAGTAAGGAATGAAATCATTTCTACATATTAAATGGCACAGTATACCAAATCATCAAGGATAAAACATTCCATACATTCTACTCACACAAAGAGTTGACACTATACTAAGACACCACCATCTGCTAGGACACACAAAGGCTAACAACCTATATCTCACATTAAAAGAGATAGTATGGTGGCCCAACCTGAAGCAAGACATAATTGATGTCCTAAAAAAGTGCACAGTGTGTGAAAAATACGCCAGCACCAAGGCGCCACAGCAAACAGTCAACCCAGTACCTGACCCCAAACCATTTAAGGTTTGGGGACTGGACGTAGTGGGACTCTTCCTGGAAATCAAAACAAATCAACGTTTCCTAATTGTAGCCATCAACTTTGCCACACGTTGGCCCATCTGCTGGGCAACAAAAGATCACAAGGTAGAAACAACAAATTGATTCATCAATAAAGCAATCATAGTGGACTACAGAACTCCAGACTACATCATAAAAGATGGAGCAAAAGAGCTAACAGGCCACATAGTAAATGACAATCTAAAAACAAGGAACATCAAGCACTCCACAACCTTTCCCTACAGGCCACAAGCCAATGGCAGAGTTGAACGCCTGAACGGCAGACTTATCAGAACCCTGGAGAAAGTAATGGATGGCAAAGCCAAAGACACATGGCCACTCTATGTGAAACATGCATTACTATTATTCTGGGTTTGTACCAACCAAGGGACAGGCTACTCACTGTTTGAACTAACATACAGGTACAAGCCAGAAATAGTCACCCACAATAATGAACCATATGTGAAGATCTCCCTGGGGAAACCTCCCACAGTAGAACAGAAACCAGCTCTATTCACATACGCCTCAAAGCCAAACTTGCAGAAACAAAAAGACTCAAAACCCAAAAGGTAACCTCAACAGAGGACCCACTCCCCATCAACTCCCCCATCTGGATTCTAGCAGGGAACAGAAAGAAGCTAGACTCAGTACACAGAGGACCAGGAAGAATCATCAGATACCAACCAGACAGGAACACCTACCTGGTTAAGTTCCAGGGTGCAAAAGAGCCCATCACCAAAAAGTATCACAGATCTTGCCTCCGCCCTAGCAAAAGAGAACACTCAACCCAGTTAGTGCCCACTAGTAAACAACTCCAGGAACATCAGGCGGCAGCTGTCAAGACAAAGCCCCCTCCTGATGTATCAAAGTAACCTCTTAAGGGAGGGGTGTGTCAAGGGTCTGGATGTACAAGCATTTTGGTTATTGACATCACACCTAACATCCAATCATTGCCCAATTTGGTGCCTTTCCAATATACCATTTGACATACCTTAAATGGAACAAACCAATAGCACATGACTGTCCAGGTACCCAGCAACTCAAACCCATCCAGCACATGACTAGCCCCTGGGTTTGATCCAACTAAAATCCCCGCCACAGCTAAAGCTATATAAGTCTAAAGTATTATCCAATAAAATATACTTATTCTCTTCTTAATTTTATATTTGAAGCTTTCCCAAAAGGCGTTACTTATCAAAACAAACAAAACAATCAAGCCAATAACACCCATCCTTGAAACAGGAATTGTACTGCCCAAGCCAACCAGGCAAGCACCAAAGATACCAACAAGGAGGGAAAAGCTCAGGGGAGTGCTTAGGCAAGCCGCCCTCCCCCAACCTACAAGACTTGTACAGGGACCAGGACGTAGACTCAATCACCATGATCCAAGTACCCTCCAGCAACCCTCTACTGTTTGCTACCCAAACTGGAAATAAACTCCTCACTTATCCTTTCTGTTTTTGCAGATATTAGGGAACCACACTATTAAACACTGGAGCAGACCAATCTCTTGTCAACAAAAAATTTCTGACCTCATGAAACTACCTACAGGCTGAAGCAATATCAAGAGGGTCATCATGGAAGATACCAGAAGCACACCAGTCACCCAAGAGGCAAAACCTTTCTGCGCCCAAATTGGAGGCGTGTAAACCATGCTCAGTGGCCCCATTATACCAATTCCCAAGTATGATGTTATACTTGGCCTGGATTAGATGAGAAACACCAAACCTCATATTAACTGGGATAGTGCTATCCTCACCATACAACAAGGCAAGGTGCACCATCATGTTTACTCAACCCATCTTGACACACTTATGAGAGATCACATGTTTGTGAAAAACATGGAAACAGAAGAGGAAACTGACCCTAGCAAAATCAATTGGAACACCTTTACATAGGAGGTTATCCATTTCAAAAATATAGAAACCAGACGTAAGAACAACTACATCTGAGACCAGCTAGTTAGTGAGTTACCCTCCATCTTCCAAGAAGTCCTACCAGGTTTACCACCAGACTGCAGCATACAACATGAGATTGACCTCAAAGGAAGTGTACCTAAGGCAAGCCCTATCTATTGCCTCACACCACAAGAAGACAACACCCTAAAAGCTTATCTTGATGAATCTCTTAAGAAAGGACTCATACAACCATTAAAGTTGCCTTTTGGTGCTGCTGTCTTCTTTGTAGCAAAGAAAGACAGAGGGTTCCACCTAGTCACATACTACAGAGTGCTCAACAAGGTCATAATTAAGAACAGGTATCCTCTGCCCCTGATTACAACCTTTTTGATGCTCTGGGGGTCCCAGATCTTTACAAAGATTGATCTGACAGCAGGCTATCACCAAATTTGAGTAAAGCCTGAAGATATCCTAAAGACCGCCTTCAGAACTAAATACAGATCCTTTGAATGTGTCATTCTCAATTTTGGGATGACCAATGCCCCCAGTACCTTTGTGAATTTCATGAATGAGGTCTTTAAAGCACACATTAGAAAACAAGCAATTATCTAAATGGACAACATCATCATCTATAGCCCCAACCTGCAACAATACTGGGAAGACATCCGTGCAGTCCTCTGTACCCTGCAAGAAAACCAAATTGTTGCTAAACCTTCAAAGTGTGAATTCTTTTCAGCTGAACTCCCATCCTTTGGCCACATTATTAGCAAGGATGTAATCAAACCAGATCCAGACAAGATACACGCCATAACTGAAATGCCAGCTCCAAGAAATAAGAGCAAGCTCTGCACTTTCCTTGGGATGGTAGCTTATGTATGCAGGTTCATCACTGACTGGGGCGCCCTAACAGCCCCCTATCAGCCATCACAGGGAAAACAACCAAGTTTGTCTGGACACCCTTACAAGATCAACATTTCCGCCAGCTGAAAGAGCACATGATCACCGCTCCCATCTTGCAATATCCAAACCGCGAGGGTATCTATGAGCTAGAAACTGACGCCTCTGATTATGCCATAGGAGGAGTCCTCTGTATCCAAACGGCCCAAAAGGAATTTCTCCCTGTAGCATATGAATCAAGGAAACTATCAGACGGCAAACAAAAAACCCTATACACAATAAAGAATTGGTTGCCATCATACTCTGTCTCATAAAATGGCAATGTTATCTAGAAGGAGCCCAGACGTTAAAAGTACTCACCAACCACAAGTTGCTGATATTCTTCAAAACACAACAACACCTTTCAAGAAGGCAAGCCAAGTGAATGAGCCTCATACAGAGGCACCCAATGCAAATTGAATACAAGCCAGGCAAGGAAATGCTTGCTGAAGATGCCCTGTCAAGGCTATACAGCAAACATGTCCTTTGCGCTGATGGCAACCCTGACCAACCCATGTTAATCATGGAGAATCACCAGGAAGGGTTCCCACCTGGCACCCCAATGGACATCCAAGAGAAATTTCATAAGAACAAACATCTGTTCAAAAACGTATATGGTACATTGCACCAAATCCTTCTAAATGATGACACTGTACCTTATGTCCCGTCAACACAAAAGATTGACACAATCCTCTGATATCACAGATACTTGGGCCACACCCATAGTAAGAATTTGCAAGAATATCTCAAGACACACTACTGGTGGCCCAACATGCTAGATGATATCAGAGAGGTACTGGAAGAATGAAAAGTCTGTATGAAGTACGCCCAAACCAAAGCACCGCCCAAGTCAGTAGTACCTGTATCCATCACACAACCCTTCAAGGTATGGTCATTGGATATTTTGGGACCAATGTCTGGTGAAAAAAAGGGAAATAAGTACATCATAACAGCTATAAACTATGTAACCAGGTGGCCTGTAGCATAAGCTATAAAGAACACAAAGTCAATGACATGAGACAATTTATTGGAAAAGAGATCATAGCCAAGTTCAGAAAACCCAACCTCCTGATCACTGTTACGGTAGAAAATCAAATGGAAGGAATAGTGCGCCCTGGTAAAACCCAAAATCAGCAAAGACCTACAGCCAAACCCCTAAAAGAAATTGACAACTTAAATGCTGTCATAGACAAAAAATGGGTCAAAGCTGGGGTTGCCCAAATAGCCCTCAAAAATCTGGACCTGCCATATTTTTCCTCAAATAATTATGTCAAGAAAATTATGTGTTATACACTATTTGGGGATGGCAGCGCTTGACCTGCTGGTTGCCAGAATTTTTTGAATTATGACGTCATTGACTTGAATTCCAACGCAGGACCACCAACTGCTGAAAATATTCTTGCCAGCCAATCAGAAGCCGCATAATCCTCTCCTGCTCCATCCTAAACTCCCTTAAGACTTTCCCATTCCCCCTCTAGAAACTTGTTTCTAGATAGCTTAATTTTCCTCAGAAATAAAAGAAAGTTTATCCCAAAATGATGGCCTATCTGGGGCTGTTTGCCCCTGTCCTTGAAAGACTAGCCTTTGTGGCTGTCAAGGTTGCCGTTGACTCCATGGCCGCGACTTGGCCTGCTCTTTACATGCCGATGCCTTCCAAATCTTTCTCAAATTTTCCTTTACAAGTCATTTGCTTGTTGACAATTTTAACCTCAATCTTCTGCTACACCACCATTGGATCCAAGATGTTGAACCCATCCTCCCAATTTAGCCTCCTGCTTGTCAAGCAACTCACAATTTGTTTATTATATCCTCATTGTATTTCCTTGAATCACACAGCTTACCATTTCACTCTAACAATCACAGACAAAGACACTGAACTTAAGGCCATTGACACCAATATATACCTCACCAAGAACAGAATAAAGCATATCATTACCAGACCATACCACCCACAAGCAAATGGATGAGTAGAACAACTAAACAGCTCACTAGTGGAAGCCCTCAGTAAATTATCTGCTAACAATCCAAAAGCCTGAGTCAACATGCTGCCAACAGCACTCATGGTGTGCAGAACACAAGTCAATTGTAATACGAGCAAAAGCCCATATGAACTTGTCTATGGGCAGAAGCCCGCTGTGGTACTCTTACTACAATAAGTGAGGCTAGTATGTTGGTCGGTAGACAGACTAGGAAATAGACGTTGGGATTGGGAGACAGATCTAGGTGTCAGTCAATTTTTAGGTACTGTACCAGCCAGAAACCAGACAGGTATTTGGTAGTACGGAAGTGATCAGACAAGAAGAACAACAAAGGGTTTGGAGTAGTGGCTACAGCAACTACTCTAAAGCAAATCCTCAATAAGAGACTTTATAATTGGGCTAATTGGCACTGTAGTTGGTAAGAGGAGACTAGCCTTTGTGATACTCAGATTATACACTCAAAGAAATATTCAATGATGTAGCTAATGTAAGGGGATATAAAACTTATATCTTTATTGAGAAAAGGAGAGGGGTTTATATACTACAACTTACTTGATAACTCAAGGCAAGTTGGTCATTGCATGGGGTTTGAGAAAGGGGGAAATGAATGTTAGACAACTGGAGATCAACACATCAATCAGGGGAAGATGTTAACAGCCCCAGCAGCACAAGGGGGTTGTAAGAGACTCAAGGGTGGGGAAGTCAATCAACAACCACAGTCAGTGAACTAAGTCAGTTGATAGGTTTAACGTCTAATTGGTGGGACTTCTAATCCGGAACCAAGTCAGTGTAGATGAACAATCCAGAAGCTAGTTGGTCTTGTATGATGATCCAGCAGCTAATCAAAACCATAAGCATCTGTAACAACAACTATATTGGAAAGGCAATCAGGATCTAATACAATCAGGAAGTACTCAATAATAATCAGTATTAGAGCAACCAACTGGTGATGGGTTTCACCACACCTGCCCTTTTTAGCACTACCGCAGGTCCACAGTTACCTATACCTAAAAAGGTGCCAGACAACAGTGATCCCAATGTACAATGTTTCAGAAAAGACCAAGAAAATATGGAGCAGAAAAGAATTGAGAGAGAAGCAATCCCCCTACAGCAGGAAAGATTCCAGGTTGGGGACAAAATCTGGGTTGTCAACCATGACCAGCACAGATTGGATCCAGGGTTACACAGACCAGTCATTGTCATGGAAGTCAAACCTAATAACACTTACCTTGTCAAAGAAATTAGTGCAAAAACCAAATTCTAACTATCAAAACAGCAGGCTCAACCCGCTAGCAAGGTTCTGAGTAAGCAGGTTTGTGACCCACTGTCATGAATGTCATTTTAATACTTGTATTGAAAACCCAAGAGTTAAACCCTGGTTCCCAGGAGGCAGATCCAACCCGCCAGACCAGCCCAGGATCCACCAATCCGTTAAAAGACGGGCTCAAATTGGTAAATTACTCCGCGTTCCGCTGGCCTACTACAGAGGACCCTCCAAAGATTATTCAAGTCACACAAAGTGGATGGGGGACCACCCGCATGTTAAATTGCAAAACTGAGTTAACAAGTTACTCCAAGATCCGCCAGTCCCCCAGAGACAATTCCCCAAATGATCACCAGATTGATGCCAACCTTGAGCCACCAAAGACCCAAACCTATTCAGAGGTTGAAGCTTGCCTTAAGGAGGTTAAGACAAAACCTATTTTAACCTTGCCAATGGCCACCAGCAACTGCCAGTATCCCGCCCAGAAGAGGTAGTGCAATTATACTACTCAGGTGACATAGTGAACAGTGGCAGCAAAATGAAGCGTTGCCTTTCCAATTTTCCAGAACAGGCACAACCTGGATCTGCCGCCCTAAGACCCCAGGCCAAGACCCACGTCCCGCCAGTGCCTTGTCTGCAAACCTGAACTCTGCAAAAATTGAAGAAGCAAAGTCCCAGGGTATAAAAACCCTGGCGGTACAGCAAAACCCCCATCATCATTTTTGATAATAAAGTTTTATGAACCTTTGGTTCAAACAAATCTTACCCTATCTAGTCTTAGTAATCTTCCATCTTAATTCCAGTCAAGTAGACCACCAGGCTGCCGCCCTCCCCCAAGACCAACCTGCCAAATTGCCCCAGGCATTATACTGTCCCCCGGGAGCCCCCTTTGGACCTGTGCATTTTACTGAATACCCCCCAACCTGGCCTATTCAGAGCACAACTTGGAAACCATCCTCATTGCCAACCCTTTGGAAAGGACTAGAAGTACCAAGTACGTAGGACACAAAGGAAAGAGGGTCAAGATCCTGCCCTTACTGTTCAAAGACAAGTAAAATTACCTGCCTGCCTACTTTGTTCCTATGACTCCCCCTTTAACACCACAACCAGACCGCCTGTTGGAACCCACTGCTGCAGCCAAGACCACCTCTACCCAACTGTTTGGAGCACTCTACATTACTTTGACAGGGTTGGTAGATTCCATGGTCCCCAACTCTGGACCTTGGTCTTTACTCAGGCAATCTATATCTTATATTATCAAGTTAGCACCCATTCTATGGTGGGCCCTACCCGCCAGCTCAGCCGTACCTCACCCCGAGCTGCCCAAGGCCTCTAATTACAACTGGCTTCCTGACACCCACAATCTAATTATCCAGTCACCCAAAGCCAGGTTAGGAAGTCTACTCAAATTACCAAATCCATCAACATGAACAGATGATGATCCCTTATTATGGATACCTTGTTTTGGCGCTTGACTCATTACCAGGATCAAGCCACTCTCTTCACCATCCAACCGTGTGATCAACACAATCATGTTCCTGTTATCCATTGATTCTCAAAAACTATATAATCACTATCTCTCAATAAAGATTATTATCTAGTTTCTAAATATTTTTCCCCTTGTAACTATGCTAAAAACAGCACAATTACAACAAAATGTATGCACCATGACCAACTCTACCTATGCAAGGCAAGAACAGCCTAAAACAACTCCAGACTCCCTGTCACCAACACCAAACTGGATCAGTACCAAGCACGTATTCCCAACACTCTCAAGAAGATTCCCAAGGCTCTGCCTTTCAGCACCCCAGGGGGATATGTCACAACATCTTTGATTACTCCCTCTTGGGGAATTAACGCCCCAAGTAGTTCACTGAATGGCCCACCATACAACTCACCAACTAATTACTAACTCAGTGGCACTCCTATCATTTGTCCATATATTACAGGGATCAAACAATCCAGATCCTAAGCAGAATAAAACTTGAATAAGCCTTGTGACTTAAGAGGAAAATTACTCAGATAAGCCCCATGACCTCCATGACGTACATGGACAGCATGTGGCTTTCTATGATACTATATATTATTCTAGATTCATATCCAATAAAGTACAGTAGTTTTAAAAGCTATGGCAACAATCAAAAATACCTCAGATTTAAACAAAATGATTTCAGATTTGAACAAAATACAAGTCACACAAGATTCAGGATTCAATTAATTTAAATATTTTTGATTAATAAATGAACTGTCAAACCAAAAACAAAATTTCACTAGTCCATTATATGAAATTATATCAAATATCAAGCAGTGTAGTTAAATCACAAACAAAATGAACCAACACAACAAGTGAGATGAATGGATGCTGATCTGGAGTATATTATAATCCAATAAGGATTCATATGGGGCACCAACAGAAGGACTAAAATGAAACAAAATTTGAGCAATCAGAAAGTGATATTCCACAAGCACAAAACAAAATGAAGTCACACAAGATGTGTAGTATGAGCAGCCTAAAAT
The DNA here is from genome assembly GCA_014839935.2 of Entomophthora muscae. Taxonomy (NCBI): domain Eukaryota; kingdom Fungi; phylum Entomophthoromycota; class Entomophthoromycetes; order Entomophthorales; family Entomophthoraceae; genus Entomophthora; species Entomophthora muscae. Next base: position 26,805 of record QTSX02000965.1, on the reverse strand, counting down.
AGAAAAATAACAGTATAACAGACAATCAACAGCTATCCAATTTAGAAACAGAGGCATTTTATTTATTTTAATGGATCCTTATTTGTGTATAATGTTTTTGAGAACCTTCCAAATATGGTCTTGAGATTACAATAAAAATAAATCATATAATTTTAAACTTCTAATTTTAGTGATTTTATCCTAAGTTTTTTAAAATGATTTTTACTAGCAATATCTTTGATGGCACCAGCAGCCAAGCCAACAGCAGTCAAGCCAGCTTCAATGGAGGCGGGGCTCAGGGCGTGGAGGCACCCGTTTACACCCAAGCCTTTGAGGTGGGTAACGAGGAATCCAACCTGTACCTGACCCTGTCCCCTATGGCTTTGACTTGTTCAGTAGTCATGTAGTGTCTAGCTCTGCCCCTGCTCTTGTACCCACCCCTGCACAAGCTGCACGCCAACTAATCAGGATACCAACCTCAATTTAGAACAACTTCCTACCACCAGCCAACCTGCCCCCCTACAGCTAATCAGACTTCAGCTCCCCTGGCCCAGCGCCCCAAACAACAAATTATCACCGCCCAAATTCTCCAGGAAATTGTGGCACTGAACCTACAGGGTCTGTCCTGGGATCAGATAGCCAGCCAATTGAAATTTACCTGGGCTACAATAATGCAAGAGTTTAATAACTTAATGAATAAGGGGAATCTGATTAGGATAGCCAAGAAGCCAAATAAGGTATCATGGCCTGCCATGACATAGTAGCTTTAAAAAGTTGCGTTTTAAAAACTTAGATCAATAAAGCTACTTCTTGCTGTCAGAAAGCTACCTTGATGATCTCCCTAGGTACCCTAGATCAAAAGTTATGGCAATTTAAAGAGCCGAGTTCAAAAACCCTATCAGCATGTCCTGAAATGGTTGCAAGATTGGATTTCAAATCAAAACAAGCAGCAATTAGTAAGCGGGCAAATTCAGCCATATCTCAGCTTCAGGTGATCAATTTTGGATGTTCTTACGCTCAAATGAAAGCCCCAGATGAGGAAAATCCATCCAAAGTATTTTTAGAAGATCAACTGAGGCAAACTGCAAAGTTTGAATCTGGCCAAAAGAATATGACTAGAATTAGTCAGCTGATGTATCAAACTTTTAGCATTACCCTCTAGATAGAGAGACAAGGACCTTCAGGAAGAATCTGGAAGAATCTCAAAGACCAATGTAAATGGTATAAAAAGAACGTAGTTCCCATTTTCCCCATTGTGATCATTCTTGGTCTGAATAATAAATAAAGGACTTCTCTTAGACTATAGTTTAAATGGATCAGAGTTGGGAGCCATTGGGCCCTGACAGAAGGCCCCCAAGTCCCAAATCACCAAGGCATACCCTATTTTGCTTGACCTCCTCCAGCAGGACCCCAAGCTTCCCTTGAACCAGGTCCAAAAGCAACTTGTGCACCATGGCATTTGGATGTCTGAGCGCACAATGCAGCTCTGGATGCATGGAAAGGTGGCTTTGATACAGATTCTTACCAATGTTGCCAGCAACTAATGTGATGGTGCCAAGGATTCCCTGTATGACCCTGCCATTGAATCAACCCTGGTTCAATGCCTGACTAGTCTAACAGATGACATCATGTTTGTCTTGTACTACAAGCTATCAATTGAGTTTGACAATTTTGGTGAGCAAGGAAGAGCCACCACCCAAAAAGGAAGAAAGAAAGTCAAGAAGGGGACTTTCATTGGTGCATTTCTGGCTGTTTCAGCCAAGGGTTTTGTCTACTATTGGACAAACCCATATTTCACCAATGGCTACAAGTACAGCCATATCCTCAGTGGATTAATTGACTCCTGGGATGGCTTTAATTCCAAGTACCAGGTTTTCTTGAGCCATCAGATGGAGGGTAGCTCCACTGCCCTTGAGGCCATCCAGCAACGCGGGCACTAGGTCTTGATCTACCCTGCCAGCCATGCAGACATTCATCTGGCTGATGTTGTGTTCTTTAACATTGGATCCACATTACAGGAGCACCACCCTCAGGCTTTCAACAACCTCTATCTTGGGATCCTTGACCACAATTTTCTCTTTAGCCGCTAAATGGTGGCTGACTTGTTTGCCCAAATTGTCTTCCATGTGAACATGGGCAACCAATCACGTAAGGATAAGCGCCTCCCACCCCATGCCACAGCCACCTACCAGCCAATCAAGAAAATGACAGACGAGGAATATGACAAGCAGTATATGGCAGCCATCACGTGAAATCCTCCTACCCCTAACCCCTAACCCCGCCACCACAACACCCCACCTTCCATCCCCACCCAATCCCAGACCCCCAGGCCAGCACTGCTTCTACGTCTTCCTTCCTGCGCTATTCTGCCTACTAGGAATTACTCTTTCCTGTCCCAAAAAACCCCCTGTTGCCAAACATGTTCTATTTATATTATCTTTATTTTGAATTTTAATTGTTCATGTTCTCTTTGTTTATAGTTGTCTTTATTCTTTATGTTTGGCTTATTTCTATAAAATCATATATTTACTATGCCATGTATCTAGATCCAGAACACAGTTATTTTTAGCACTTAAACACAGCCCCTTGTGAAAATATTAACAACAATTTGGTGATCAAATAAATTTGAATTAGAAAATTATAGGTTGATTGTATTTAGATAAAGTTGTTACTGATCCAAATTCAAAACCTTAATGATAAAATTTAAGCCAATCAGGAGCTGAGTGATAAAGTGGTTATTGTGATGTAAAGGGTCACCCAATAATTCTTTGATGCATGTGCGCTAATTAATATGATTGGCTGGTTGTTTTCCCATTGAGTGCCATTGCCACTGTGGAAAGTTGTTGATGGACTAGTGCTAACTCAGCAGCTGATTGGGCACTAGTCCATCAACAACTTGCCGCAGCAGTGTTAAGGGTCTGGATGTACAAGCATTCTGGCTACTGCCAACCTACTTAACATCCAGCCATCACCCAATTTGGTGCCCTTCCAATATACCGGTTGACATACCAAGAATGGTAACCAAGCAATATCACATGACAATTCAAGTATCTAGTGGCTTGAACCCATCCCACACATGCCAACCTCTAGGTTTGATCCAACTAAATCTCTGCCACAGCCCAATCTATATAAGTCTAAAATATTATCCAATAAAAGATAATTCTCTTCTCTCCTAATTCCATATTTGAAGCTTCCTCAAAAGGCGCTCCTATTACTGGTAGCAGATACGGTTTTTTGACCACACCCATTAAAGAGAAAATAACTGACCAAAACCTGCCCACCTTTGCTCATGTACTCAACCAGGCCACATCCCAAGAGACCTAGAAAACGTTCTTCCACGCCCATGACATTGACAAAGATATACCTAGTGGATACACTGTATTTGAAGGTCTGGTCATGCCCAAAGCATGCACCAAGATAATTCAATACAGTTGCTCTCTTCAACCACAAACAAACGCGCAACCACCTATCACAGGTGAAGTTACCAACACCAAATACATTAGTATCAACAAGTTCTTTGGTAAAAACAAAGAAAACATCATCAACTGGCTAGACCACTCAGCCACTAAACTCCGTGCCAGCCGCATCCCCCACAAAAAATAGGTCCAGGAAGCCAGCAAGCGCCTGTACAAGGCCACAGCTAACTGGTTTGCTGACAACCTCCAGAATTAACTCATACAGAATGGAGCATCCTCCATGTTGACAATTTCAAATTTTTTTTTGCTTTATCTTTTATAATTTCAATTAAAAGCTCAAAATAAAAATCAAACATTGCTTCTATTACCAGTGTCAATTATTTAATCAAGAAAAAAATCATCTTTAATATAGAAAATAAGAAAAATATTTTTGAGAATTGTTGACATGGAAGATGTTCCATTCTGTATGAGTTAATTATGGAGGTTGTTGGTTTGCTACCTGGGTTGATTCACAAACTTTCTACCAGCTTGACAACTGGGAAGAGTTCAAAGCAGACATCACACACAATTTAAGCGTCACTGAATCCCTCCAATACATTGCAATACAGCTCAGCAATCTTCCTCAGAAGACCACTATCACAGCTTACGCCAATGAATTTGAGGAAATACACCGCAAAATCCAAAACCCAGCACAAGCTGATAACAAACGTACCAGAGCCTCATTCATCAACAGAATAAAACCCTCTGTTGCGGCCCTCATCCACCCAGAGGCCAACACCACCATGCCTGCGCCCATTGCAGAAGCCAAGCGCGCGGAAAAACATGCAAACATGGAATATGCTGCATGCAACAGCAATTGATCCTCAACCAGCAATGGCAGAGTTACTCCAATGGCAACAAACGCCAGAACACCAATCATAGCAATGGCAACTCCAATTGCAATAATGGCCATCACAGCCAAAGCACAAATTGCTCCTGTTTCAAGAAAGAGGACACTACCAAAGTAAACAATGCTGAAATAGCAACACACTATGAATCTGACCCCACATTCTCTGACCTTGAAGGTCTAGAAACAGAGAAACAGGGAAAATAGGAGGGGGAACAGGCTTAAGTGCCCCTATCTTCCCCAACTTGACAAGAAACTGTACCATGGCACAAACTTTGCCGCTCGCATCCCACGTGTCCCGTGATCCTCCATTTTTATGAACTTAAAATTTAAAGATTGCTCACAACTTCTTGTCTATCCATGCACTTATAAATATCATACACATAAAATCCTATTTGACTTTGGTGAACAACATATTATGGTTAGCAAACCATTTATAACCAAGTACAAAATACCAGTTGTCAAATCCAACTTCAAATATGCCAGAATGGCAGATAAATCAAAGGTTCTACTCAAAGGAAAACAACTCCCTTCAGAATTGACCTCCAAGGCATACAACTGTCCATCAAAGGACTTGTCATAAACAACATAAACTACAAAATTGTAGCAGGCATGGACTGGTTCACCCAAGGCAACCCCAGTGTATATTGGAAAATAAAAACATGACCATCAAACGCAACAGAGTCAATTTTAATATCATCAAAGAACCCAATAGCCTCATTCTAAGAGACACAGTATTTGTCCAGGTCATAAACCAAGATAACTCAGAACGTCTAACCAAAGATAGTAACCTCCACATATTGAGGTACACTGAATTCAATAACATGCAAACAATCAAGATCCAATGCCCAGAACTTGCAGCACTCCTAAATGAATACGCCCATGTATTCAAAGAAGAACTCACCAAGTTACCCCCCAAACAGGAGGTCAAACATGGCATTTATCTATGTAAAACCATGTCTAAACCTGCACCCATTTTACAGACTCTCTCCCATGAAGATCCAAACCCTCGAGACTCCTTTCAAGGACAATCTAGCAAAATGATTCATTTGCCTGTCTGAATCCCCATGGGGGGCAGCAGTGTTCTTTGTAAAGAAAAAGAAAGGCACTTTGCATCTAGTAACCAACTACAGAGCACTAAATGCAAGCACAGTAAAGAATAAATACCCTCTTCCACTTATATAGAATCTGTTTGCAAGACTCTCAGGAGCCAAATTTTTCTCCAAAATTGACCTCACCTCAGGTTACAACCAAGTTGTAGTAAAGGAAAAGGACTTACCAAAGAATGTGTTCCGTACGCAATTCGGATCCTTTGAGTGTAGGGTAATGAACTTTGGGATGACCAATGCTCCCGCAATGTTTGTCACAATGATGAACCAAGCGCTGAATGGCCTCTCAAATACATTATGCTACCTTGACAATATCATTATATTCTTGAAAACAAAAGAGGAACACCTCATGCATATCCACAAGACACTCAATCAACTTGCAAAGCAAAAACTCTACGCCAAGCCTAGCAAGTGCCAATTTATGGAAAAGGAACTCCTGTTCTTGGGCCACATTGTCTCTGACAGTGGTATCAAAGAAGATCCAGACAAAATAAAAGCCATAAACAACATGCAACACACTACCTCTGTTAAACAAGTTAGATGCTTTCTTGGAATAAAAGCTTATCTAAGGAAATACATCAAAGACTGCAGAAAACTAACCACACCAATCAATGACTTAACCAAGGGTAATTCCAAAAAGAAATTCATCTAGACACCAGAATGTGACAAGAATTTCCAACTACTAAAACAAGCTTTAATTGAAGCACCAATCTTGCAATACCCTAATAACAACAGGTGCTACAAGCTTGAGTCAGACGCTAGTGACACCGCTATTGGTGCAGTCCTGCGCATCTGCCAGTCAGGGCAGCAAGACTTCCTGCCAGTATATTATGAAAGCAGAAAACTGACCAACACTGAACAGAGATACCCAATACACAATAAGGAGTTGCTAGCAATATATCACGAATGCAAAAAATAGAGATCTTACTTAGAAGGACATTTAAATGTCCAAGTACTAACTGACCATAAACCCTTAATCTATTTCAAACCTCAGAACACACTCGCACGGCAACAAGACAAATAGATGTCCCTGCTAGAGCAACTTAACTTGAACATTCAATACAAAAAGGGGGCAGAGCTAGTCATAATTGATGCTCTCTCTAGACTATGTCAGCCTAGAGAGGATCACCCTGACCACCTGGACCCTGACTGGCCTAATCTGTACAACACTGAGTATAAAACCAAAGGGAAAGACCCCTCAACACATCAACTGACCCATAATACATTAGTAAGTAACAAAAAGTATTTTATATATCAAATGGCACTGTATACCAAATCATTAACAACAAACATGTCCTGTACATCCCACTTGCACAAAGAGTTGCCACCATATTAAGATATCACCACCTACTAGGACATACAAAGGCTAAAAATCTATACCTCACATTAAAAGAGATAGTATGGTGGCCCAACCTCAAACAGGATATAGTTGATGTTCTGAAAAAGTGTACAGTGTGCAAGAAATACACTAGCACAAAGGCTCCTCAGCCAACAGTCAACCCAGTACCAAACCCTGAACCATTCAAGGTTTGGGGGCTAGATGTAGTGGGCCCCTTCCCAGAAACAAAAACAAACCAAGGTTTCTTAATTGTAGCTATCCACTTTGCCATACGCTGGTCCATCTTCTGGGCAACAAAGTACCATAAAGCAGAAACCATCAACTGATTCATTAACAAAGCAATCATAGCCAACTACGGCACTCCAGACTACATCATAACTGATGGAGCAATCAAGTTATCAGGTCACATAGTAAACAACAACTTAAAATCCAAAAACATTAAACATTCCACAACCTCTCCATACAGGCCAACAGCAGAGTGTAACTCCTAAACAGCAGCCTTATCAGGACCCTAGTAAATAATGGATGGCAAAGCCAAAGACACATGGACACTATACGTGAAACATGCATTACTAGTATCCCGGGTCTTCACCAATCAAGGAACAGGCTATTCACTGTTTGAGCTAACCTATGGATACAAACCAGAAATAATTACCCGCAACAAGAAACTATACATAAAGATCCCCCCGGGAAACCCCACACAGTAGAACAAGCACCAAATCTACAACACATATGCCTCAAAGCCAAAATAGCATAAGTAAAGAGGCTCAAAACACAAAAGGTAACCTCCACAGAGGAACCACTTCCCATTGGCTCAACTGTCTGGGTTCTAGCTGGCAACAGAAAGAAACTAGACTCAGTGCACAGGGGACCAGGAAGAATTAACAAGTACAGACCAGATCACAACACCTATTTAGTAAATTTCCAAGGTGTCAAAACCCCAATTGTCAAGAAATACCACAGAACCTGTCTCCGCCTTAGTAAAGGAGAACACTTGACCAGACTGGTTCCAACTAGTAAAAAGCTCCAGGAGCATCATGCGGAAGCCGTGAAAACAAAGCCCCCTCCTGATGCACCAGAGTAACCCCTTAAGGGAGGGGGTGTGTCAAGGGTCTGGATGTACAAGCATTCTGGCTACTGCCAACCTACTTAACATCCAGCCATCATCTGATTTGATGCCTTTCCAATATACCATTTGACATACTGAGAATGGTAACCAAGCAATATCACATGCCAATCCAAGTATCCATTGGCTTGAACCCATCCGTACATGACCAACCCCTAGGTTGAATCTAACTAAATCTTTGCCACAGCCCAATCTATATAAGTCTAAAATATTATCCAATAAAAGATAATTCTCTTCTCAACTAATTCCATATTTGAAGCTTCCTCAAAAGGTGCTCCTTATCAGCAGCAATGGCGCACAATGGCAAAACAACCAGCCAATCATATTAATTAATGCAATTCATTAAAGAATTATTGAACAACCATTTATGTCACAAAAATTACTTTATCACTCAGATCCTGATTGACTTAAAGTTTATCATTAAGGTTTTGAATTTGGATCAGTAACAACTTTATCTAAACACAATCAACCTATAATTTTCTAATTCAAATTTAGATGATCACCAAATTGTTGTTAATATTTTCACAAGGGGCTGTGCAAAGTGCCAAAAATAATATGGCAATCAAGGGACAATGCCAACACAAAGCAAAAGACACATATTGATTTAAGCGTAAAACATATACACAATTGGTAAAAAATGGGATATTGGAGTAATGTGAAAACAAACAGGGATTAACAAAGAGGCAATATTATCAGAATAATACAGATTTTATTGGGGTGGAATCTATAAAAACATAAGGAAATGTTAGTAAAAATCAATGAGAGAATTGGAGAAGATTTTGAAGGACCTTGACTCTGCAATTGCAGAGATCAAAGAAATTGACCGCAAGGTCAAAGCAAGAGTTAAGTCTGCTGTCCTTGAAGGAGACTTAATAAAAAGGTTGTCTGCAAAGGCACTTATTACCAAAATACCAGACACCCCTGAGAAGACAATTGAGTGCTTACTAAACATTCAGAAGACAGCAATTGAGGGCCTCCAGTTTAAGGCGTACAATCTTTCTGCACCGTCCATCTGAGTCAACAACCCTGAAATGTATGCCCACCTCAAACCAGCCAAGCAAGCCCAAACCAAGGACAAAGAATTGCCAGCGCAATTACTTGCGCCAAGAATGGCTAAACCTGCCAAAGCCGCTGACAAGGAGGAAACATGCAAAGGTAACAAAAAAAATTAATAAAAATTTGTAATTACTTACCTTTTTTAGAAGCCATAGGCGGTAAAATCTGCTGTGTTCTGGTCCTGTTTGTCCCCGTCATGTTCTACGCCAACTACACCAATCATTGGTTAGGCAGCTGTTTCTGTCTCCCCCTATCTTGCAGGAGCTGGAAGACCGCATCCATGGATCCTTCCCAATGTCCAGGGAGGCATTGGCTGAGATTACACATGCTGAGGGGGCATCTGAGTAGGCAGTTACTGCCTACAAGGATGCCCAAATGGTCTTCATGGACTCAGTATCCCTCAATGAAGTTTACTGTGTAAACTCCATTGAGCTTGTTTGATACGTCCTGGCAACGCTCCCATTCAAGAATATGCCAGAGATGGGCTGGGCCCATGTGGCTTCTTGCTTCTTCTTTCTGGTAGAGCATACCATCTCTTACCTCTTGGACAAATTTGGGTGTGTGGTGTCAAAACTGGCTGTTGCGTCTGCAACAGCCGTAAAGAAGACAAAAATCCTCCTGGCAGACTTTGGGCTATCCTGGAGTGCCAACAAGACAGGGGTCCCACAAGCAATAGAGATGACCTTTGCAAAGACAATGCATGAAAAAAAGATCAGCATGATATAAAAAAAACTTTGTGAGTTTACAGAAGCCTTTGCTGGACAAAGGCTTTATCTTGTTATTTACCTTGGGTATCTCTTCTACTTTGGAATGGGCGCCAGCGTGGAGGACCTAAACAGGGTCCTTCTCAGGATTGACAAGGCCCAGCTCTTTTTGGACGGGAAGAAGGTCCCCCCGGGTACAACTCAGTGGACCACGTAATACAGGACGCCCTGGTCCTGGAAGGCATTTTACGGGACTGCAGCCCTGGAAGAAAAGCTGCTTCTGAACTCCCACCTCATCATACTCCCTTTTACTAGCCATCAAGAATATTTCAATCAGGATGTATCCACTGTTTACAGTGTGGCAGTGGAGCTTGTGCACCACCTCCATCACCGGGTGGGTACATACCAAAGAACTCACTACAGGTGCTCTTAATAAATCCAACATTCCAATAAATTTCATTACAATTTATATTATTTTTATAATTTTTTTTATAATTTATATTTTAGCAAACAAGTTTTGCAAATTTATTGCAGAAACAGTTTTCATAAAAGCATAAAAATATATGTTAATAAAATATAATTCTAATTTTTACCTTTTACATTTAATTTTTTTAATCCCATTTTTATATTTATTTGATAAGAGTGATATAAATATATTCACATAATCAAGTATCAAGTGTCTGGGATAGCCTCAGATGCCATAATAAAAAATTAATATAAAATAATTAAATTACTAGCCTTCATTGATGGTCCTGCTGAATGTGATTGTGGGCTTAGAAGCTTCTAAATATAAAATGATAATTAATAAATCTTGAATAGTAAATTAGAGAATATAAAAAATTGGACATGCTAAGCCTTTAATTGATTGGCTGTTTGGCTAGGCACACAGGGATAAACAAATCAGTGTGGCCATAGAATTTGGCCACAGTCTCAGCTGGGAGGGTGTGGATCCTGGCCTGCAGCAAATCAAATAGGTCCTTGGTCCCAGTTGGGATCCCATGATTCACAACTTGCTTGAGCTACCCAAAAACTTCTTCAATGGGATTTAGGAAGGGTGAATAAGTGGGGAGGAAGAGAAGGCACAAATTTGCCGTGGCCAATTTCTAGGGGCCCACTGCAATGCTGGAGTCAATCATTGGGAATTCTTCAAGAATATTAGCCACCTTGTAGAGACCAACATTATCCAGTACAATAACATTGGTGAAGCCTGGGCTTGTGCGCCTCAGGTGCTCCTGGACCAATCAGAGGAATGACAAGAAGGTATGGCTGTTGTGAGAACCCAAAATCATTTGATAAAGCTCAACCCCATTTGGACCAAGGAGAGCCACCATTGAGTATTCTGTGGCGCGGACTGCAGCACGCCAAGCTACCCCATCATTGGACCCTTTGGGACATACCCATATTCATTCCGCATAGACAAGACAAATGCTGATTTGTCAATGTAACAGAATTTGACCGTCCCCTTGGCTTTGAGGGAAGTGTACACCTCTGCATTTTTTTTCCAGACGTCAATGTTGGTTGGGCTATTCCAATTATAGGGAGATACTCTAAGCTTTTTCCAGGAAAAGCACATTCCCTTTGCCAGATGGTAGTAAAAGAAAATTGAAGCCTCAACCCCAAAAGTAGACTTGACCATGGCCTGTATATTTGCCAGTTCAAGATGGCAATCTCAGTTTATTCAGTGGAGGATTGCCCATTTGTGCTCCTTGGTGATCATGGTGGAAACGTGCAAGGATTTCTCCACAGCAAGGACTCAGCCAGTATTAATGAACTTATAGAAGGTCTTTGAGGCGTACTTGGGATCCATCCCAATAAGAGCTACAGCCGCCTTGTAATCACCAGATTCCTGCATTAGCTTGAGTAGGATGATGTGTTTGATGTCAAGAATGCACTTTTGGGTGGGCTTTATGGGAGTAGTTGAATTGGGATCCTGCTCAGGGACTGGCTTGCAAGGCATGGGTACCTTTTTGTAGAAGGCTGCAACCTTTTTGAGCACTAGCTGTCCCTCATCAGTTTTGTAGAACTCAGGCACCTTGTCCTCTTCCTGGTTGCCATCACTGACTTAAGGCTCATAGCTAGTATTAATTACAGGCTTAACCTTCTCCAGCATGGCTGACAGGACCAACTCTTGCTGGTACACAATGTCAAACACATACAAAGTAAGTTCTATCTCCTTGTTTCTAACTGTTTTTGTTGTGGTAACCTTGGTGGGCTTCTAGGTCAGCTTGGGGACCCAAGAGTTGATGCTCTGCACTCTAGCAGCTTGTGCCCCTTGAACCAGCTGTGTCAGTGCAGTGTCACTATGGAACTCTCTTCTCCTGTCTCCTCCTTGAGTAGGCACTTGTGTTGCACTAACTCTATTCTTTGACCCGCAGGGGCAACCACAACCGCAGCGCACAACAGATGCATTGGTACTCTGTGGTTGTGTTCCTTCCATTTTACAATTTAATAAAATACTAAATTAATTTCAATTAAGTTACTCCCTAATTTTAATTTTTGCTTTTATCTGAATATGGATATTCATTTAATATTTCCCCCACCCAATATCCCACTTATAGATTTTTTTATTTCTTAATTAGTTGGATTTGGTTTTACAAAACCCATTCTATAATACTCAAAAAAATCCACCCATTTTCCCAGATTTTACTGCCAAATTCAAACACCCATCACAATGTTTTTAAAATTTTTGTTTCAGATTGTGTGCCCTATTTTAGATACCTTGGGATAATTCTTGATTACAATCCATTGCACACAACAATTGAGTGATTTCATTTACATAGTGAGTTGGTATAGTATTTTGTTTTTGGGTTGAGTTTTGACTCACTGCGCTTGGGTGTATTTAGTCACCAATTCACATAGTAAACATATGTACACCAAAAGTCAACTCACACCATTTTGTTTGTGAATCAATGTATTTTGGATTGTATTTTGAATAGTTTCACTTTGCGTGTGAGCACTTCTTTGCTGTGCTGACCCATTTTGCCCATTAACACCAAAAATCCCTGTTAATAGAGTGTATATTTTAACCTGATAGTTGGATTTTGTTTAAATCTAAAATCATTTTGTTTAAATCTGAGGTATTTTTGGTTGTCGCCATAGCTTTTAAAACTACTGTATCATTCTCTTCTTAATTTCCCTTTTATCTCGTTTATTATACTTCACAAGAAGTATATACTCGACACCAGCCAAAAACAAAAGGGGAATCCAGTTAAAGCAACTAGAATAGCCCATACTAAATTAGATTCATGGTTTAAATTAGGTTGTTTATACAATTAAATCAATATAAATAAATTTCCAAACAATTGCACTCTATTAAATCACATGTAGTTAAAATTATAATATTAAAAAATAAAATTATCTAACATCTACTTTTTTACATCAACTATTTAAATAAATTTCCTCAAACTGTAAGCATTATATTCTAAAATATATTAAGTTATTTAGCTGATATATATGTATAAATAAATTTATAATCAAGTATTTCCGACTAATATTATCATCTCATATCATTTTTTATTTATTTTGATTCATTAATAAGTTTAATGTGAATACCATACTTTAATATCTACAACTATTTTCTATTTGCTATAGAAAACTTTAACCAGATCTTATCAATTACATTTGAGTTCTTTTCCATGTATACATTTTTAAACCATCATATTATCTAACAACTTGGCAGCCTATATTAATATTACAATTCGATTCCTGATTTTTTAGCTTGAAGCCAATTTAAAATAAAGAATTATTAGGCTTCATTATCCAAAATTTTACCTATCAACATAAATAGAAGCAAGCCAGTCTGCCTATAATTTCAGCTCGAGTGCACTCAAGCCGCAAGGTATTGCTTATCCAACTCCATAATGTGTGGAATAAAGTTGAAAGGTAACACCAGTGTTGCGGTGAACGCATTTGAACAACCATTATTCAAAATCCGTAAATCCCCAATCTACCCTTAAAATAGATGAACAGTGCAAATAAAGCTTTATCTCTTGGTTGATTAATTATTACCAATTTTACATATTTGTTGTTTACCACAACAAAATTTTGGAGGTCACCACATTCACCAAACTTGTATTGCTGTTTTTGTGTTGTTGCCTGTGTGCCTGTTGTTTGTTGCAATGTCTGCTTCTGCGCCCCCTGTTTCTGCTGTTGAATCTCCCGCTCGGGCTCCTGCTGCCTCTGCCCTTGCTGTTCCCCCCTGCCCCTTCTGTTGGCGACCCCTTGTCTAAGTTCTTGGTTGCTCAGCAACTTCCTAGCTTCAAGGAGAATGGGTATACTGCTTGGCTGTATACTTTTGAAGATTATACTGAGCATTTCAAGCTCTCCAATGAGGACTGCCTCCATGAGGTCAGCTGTTTTCTCCTGGGGGAAGCCCGTGTCTGGCATCAGGATGTTCAGGTTGCCACCTGGGCCAATTGGAAGGCCCAAGCTGAGCTCTGTTTTACCAAACATGAACCTGATGCCATCCACCAGTTGGGCCTGTTAAAAATGGTGCACTTTAAATCCTTGCGCAATTTTTTGAATACATACCAAAAAACTGCTAACAAGGCTTTGAAGCAACACCTCAAAACCAACAGTTCCTCTGACCTCAAGACCACTGTTGAGAATTTCCACAGCCTTGTCTCCATCCGCGCATTTGTGAACACCCTTACCCACTCCTACTCTGCCATGGTTCAAGCTGCTAAGCCCAATTTGTTGGAGGAAGCAATTGCCTTGGTTTGTGACAAGTATGACATCTGGGTAGAACAGGCCACAGATGAACACACCAAGGAAAATTCTGAATGGAACCCCTTTGCACCGGTTCGCAAACAGAATAAGTCTGAAGAAATTGCCCAGGAGGTCAAGGCCCACCTTGAGGATTTAAACCGCTGTTTTGACGCCATGTTCATGGCACAAGAGCAAGGATGCCAACCCAACCCCCCTACCCCCTGCACCTTTCAAAGAGACCGTAACCGCCCGTATAACCCCTGTTGTTACAACTGCTCTGAGGTGGGGCACATCTCCAAGGGTTACACCGCGCCCTGCTCCATCTGTAAGGAGCCATCCCACTCTAACTTCATTTGTGAGTTCAACCCCATTAACCATGACCGCAAACCTCAAGGGTTGATGATGGCTGAACAAAACTATGAAGCAAAACACGCCCTCTCCTCCTCCGCCACCCCTCAGTCTTTGAATAAAAAATCTACCCTTGGGTACATTGTTGACCCTGATAGGCCCAGTTTCCCATTTACTCTGATCCGTAAGCGTCAAGTTTGCTCCTGAGGCCCCTCCCCAGGTTGCAAACTTACACCCCCACCCATGAAGTGTACAGACTGCAAGGACGCGCCGTCCCCATATGCGTTCTCCCCCTTGCCCATGGTGAAGCTGGGGAAGATTTGGACCATTCCAGCAGCCCAAACCCACCCCGCAAACCCCCATCCTCCCCCCTGCCACCCCGCGTGTATGTTTGCAACAGCAAGTGGAACCCCTACCACCCTAATAGATTTTTTAGCTTGGAGATTGAAGATGATTTGGAAAATGAGGATCATTACCCGTGCTTACCTGACCTTGACAAATATCTTCCGTTTGAGGACAACCCATATTACAATATTTTAACTGTGGAGTCTGTCCCTGAGTCCCCACACAACAAGGGTGGGTATTCCAACTCACCTTCTGAGACGCCCTCCCTGGAGGCGTCCCCTGCAGACGTGGCAGCCTGGGGACACAGGACCACCGGCCAGGAAAGCAAAGACAAAGGCCCAACAGCTTTCGGGTGCCACCATTGCATCCACCCTGGCCCATTGGTCCCTGCAATGGTGTCCTGGGTGAATTCCCCTGGGTTTGAACCAATTAGGTCCCTCAATACTGGTGATGGGGTTGGGCATGGCTTATCAGCAGACCCTGCTGATTTTGGTGAACCAATCAGATTGGACGGCAGCAACAAATTTAATGCACAATCTGCATTGTATGATGTTAACATTGAGATCCAGCCAATCATCTTGCAGGCACACCTGGATGCCAAGGGACCAGCAGCATCATCCAACCCTAGAAATTTGAATCAACCAATCAGATCACACGCCCCTCAGGATGCCATGGCACAGCGCGCGTTGTACAACCCACGTGATTTGGCCCAGCCAATCAACTCCTCTGGCGCTACATGCAATTCTATGCATATGGCTTCAAGTGAGTTCTCCAATTTAGACAAGCCAATCACACCTGATGACGCTATGAAAGTTGACTCAGCCAATATATTGATAAATGATTGCAATTTAACTGGGCCGATCACACCCAACAATGTGATGGAAGTTGACTCACCAAATGCGTTGATAAATAAATGTAATTTGAATGAGCCAATCAAACCCCTCAAAGCCATGGAAACTGACACACCCAATGTATTGTCCAATAATTGCAATTCAGATGGGCCAATGAGACCTTGCGCGGCTAGTGCAAAAGTTGCTCATCCTGACCAAGCTGGTTGTCCTACCCCAGGCCACCCAATCAGATCCCGCAATGCCATGAAAACCAATACACCTAATTTATTGCACCATTATTACAATTCTGCTGGGCCAATCAGATCTGGCGCGGCTAACACAAATTACATTCATACTGACCAAGCAGGTCACCCTGTTCCAAACCATCCAATCAAACCCCGCAATACCAAGACATCCATGCACCCAATTTATTGCGCTATGATTATAATACAGACAAGCCAATCAGATCTGGCGCAGCTGGTGAAAATTATACCCATACTATTCCAAGTCAATTGATTAGGTATAAAAGGGATCCCAACTGGCCAAACTAGTTTTCATCCGACTCTTCTGAGCCAATGGATACCTTCCATACGCCACCAGAATGGTTTGACCCATTCTGAGTGGCAATCAACCAGCCTAGAATGGATGGTAAGTCCCAGGTAACCTCGGACGCAAAGCGGCCCCCTCCCAAGTCTGGCAAGAAGCATTGCAACCCCAACCAATCAGATGGACCAAAGGAGAGACCTGGCCTCTCAGCTGTGAAGATTCTGCACCAGCTGATGATGACCATCTCCATCAAAGACCTGTGCACTGAAAACCCCAAGTTTTGCCAGAAGATGCACCAGGCCATATCCGCGCTACGCCCCGGGAAGTACAAAGCCCTCTTCCTGACAGGCACAGGCGCCCTGAGAACCACAGGTACTGTAAATGGCGTACACACATCTATAATCTTGGACGGTGGCGCTTATAGCAACATCATCTCCAAGATGTTCCTGGAATCCCTGCCTCGGCCAGAGGCAACCTCATCTGATGTCAGCTTCATCCTTGCCAATGGGAGCTGCACTACTGCTCTTGGCAAGGCCATCAAGTTGCGCTTGTGGCTGGGAGGTGTCTTTAGTACCATTGAGGCCGCCATCTTTGTCCACAACTAGTATACCCAGCTCCTTGGCTGCAAAACTATGAGCAACCTGAGTGTAACCACCTAGTTTGCGGACAACAGATGGACACTTGAGCACAATAATGAATTAATTGATCTCAAGGTAACATTCAACAGCCCTACTGGCCCTTCCTTCCTTTGCAAACCTTTAGCCGCCCAAATCAAGGACAATACCTGGTTGAACAACGTCCAGAAAGCTCAGCTCCAGGAGGTGATCTCTGCGTACAGCTTGCATATTGTCTTGGACTATGACACCCTGCCTGAAGCACCTGAATTCTGCCATGAGATTGATACCAGTGACGCCAAGCCTGTAGCTTCCTGGTTCTACCAACTTCCTCAGTCCAAGGAGGAGTTTGTACGCACTGAAATCCTCAAGCTGTTGAAACAAGGTATGATCTGCCCCAGCAAGTCTCCATGGGCCTTCCCCATTGTGGTTGTACCCAAGGAAGGCAATAAACTCCGTATGTGCGTCAATTGCATTCCTCTGAATAAGGTGATTATATCTGACCATTACCCCCTGCCCCGCATCTCAGATATCTTGGCCTCATTTGGTGGTTCACAGTGGTTCTCCAATATTGATCTTTTCAGCGGGTTCCACCAGATTCTTGTTGAAGAGGCCAACCAGCCAAAGACCGTCTTTGTCACAAAATGGGGGCAGTATGAATACATCCACATGCCTTTTGGACTAAAGGGCGCCCCTTGTACCTTCCAGCGCATTATGAATGGGGTATTTGAAGGTCTTATTGGTGACTTTGTTAATGTCTATTTAGATGATATAACTATCTACTCCAAGACATTTGACAAGCACCTGCAACACCTGAAGCTATGCCTGGACCGTATCAAGCGCGCCAACCTGAGTGTGAATGCCAAGAAGTCCATCCTGGCTGTTCAGCAACTCAAACTCCTGGGACACATGGTTGATGCCTTTGGAAAACACCCTGATCCTGACAAGTGCAACACAATCACAAACTGGCCCACACCCACCAACGCCAACCAGGTGTCATCCTTCCTTGGATTGGTAGGGTACTGCCATCAGTTCATTGAAGACTATAGTGAGTTGGCTGCCCCTCTCTTCAATCTGACACACAAGAAAAAGCCATTTAAGAGGAGACCCCATGAAGATGATGCTTTCAAGGCTCTTAAGGCTGCCATTACTTCTGATGCAGTCCTTGCTTACTCTGATTTCAACTGTGAGTTCCACATCTTTTCAGACGCCTGCACCAATGCAGTGGGCGCAGTACTATGCCAGGAAATAAACAATGTTTTTAGACCCATCAAGTTTATGTCTAAAAAGTTTATACCTGCTGAGTACAACTATGCTATATATGGCAAGGAAGTCCTGGCCGTAATCAAGGCTCTTGAGAAGTTTTGCTATTATGTGCTTGGCCACCCCCTTGTCATTCATACTGATAACTGGGCTGTCAAATTCATCACTGATGCATCTCTCCCTTGCAGTTGTTACATGCACTGGCTCTTGGAACTTATGAAGTATGACTTTGAGATTGTGCATATTCCTGGGAAGCTGAACTCTGTTGCTGATGGCCTGTCCCGCCAGTTCTATTTGTTGGTCAAAAAATTGACTTATGAACCCCCTCTGGCTCAGTTCAAGGACATGGCCTGCCTGCGCACATCGCTTGTCACTGAAGCTGACCTACACAAGTTCTTTGTCTACTCAACCAAGTACACTGTGATAGGCAACACATTGTTTAAAAAGACGGATAATGGGCTCCAGGTGATCCCACCCAAGGAGGACAGAGAGAGTATCTTGATGGAAGCACACAATGGCGCTGGACACTTTGGTCAGGATGCTACCCTAGCGCGCCTCAAAGAGACTTACTGGTGGCCAGGGATGTATAAAGATACCTATAACCACACCCGCAGCTGCATGAACTGCCAACGGTTCAGTAAGAAGATTGTGCATACCAAGCCTGTGGAACCTATTATAGTTGACAAGATATTTTAACTTTGGGGTATTGACTTTGTTGGGCCCCTACCTCCTTCAAAATCTGGAAAAACTTACATCCTGGTTGCTACTGAGTACCTCTCCCGTTGGCCTGTTGCTCAGGCTTGCAGCAATAACTCTGCTATGACTGCAACTTCCTTCATCTACAACAGCATTGTGACCCAGTTTGGCCCTCCAGCTACATTGTTATCTGATCAAGGATCCCACTTCAGAAATTGCATAGTAGCCAACTTGACAAACAAGGTGAACACTGTCCACAAGTTCTCCACTGCGTACAACCCTTGTTGTAATGGCCTCACTGAGAGATTCAACCGCACATTGGTTGAATGCAATGAGAATAAAACCAAGTTCCAGCCATCTACTTGGGAAGTCATGTTACCCTCAGTCCTCTGGAACTATTGCACCAAGGTCCACAATACTATCAAGATGACACCATTTGAAGCCATATTTGGAACTAAACCCAACCAAACCTGCGTCCTCAAGAAGATGAACCAGCACAGGAACTCAAAAGACTGTGAGCAAACCAGCCACCAAGCCAAGAAGAACCTATCTGCCACTGCCACTAAGATCAGAGCAGCTCAACAAGAGATCAATTACCACGTACCCAAGTTCAAGATTGACCAGCAAGTCTTAAAATTCAATAGCACTTTGAACACCACCCGCTCTAAGAAGTTCAAAGATAAATGGAAGGGCCCATACACCATTTATGCCATTGGAAAACATCACAGCTACTTCCTTGAGAACACCACAGGATTCCAATACCCCCTCCCTGTCAGTGGCAGCCGCTTGAAGGCGTACCAAGCTTAGAATGAAGGAGGAAGTGTTGCAGTGAACACATTTGAACAACCATTATTCAAAATCTGTAAATCCCCAATCTACCCTTTAAATAGATGAACAGTGCAAATAAAGCTTTATCTCTTGGTTGATTAATTATTACCAATTTTACATATTTGTTGTTCACCACAACACCAGACTGTCTAACATACCCTTATATGATTGGATTTTTAACCTCCATGTTCAGGATTGACTTTTTCAAGAAAAGTGAGCTTGATCAATTGAAAGAGAGTGGATCTAAATTAGATTAATAAATTCAAGTTTAAGTAAGAGATGTTTGGTTTTCAGACTTTGATTGATTGGTTGATTTTAGATTTCAAAAGTTTAAAATATCCAATCATATGCCCCACCTGATCCAATCATCTACAGAATGTTTTAGAGTTAATGGGTGCATCACCTGATCTCAGTGGTGTGCATATTTTGCTCCTTTTTTCAAAGTGAAATGATAGAGCTTTCCACTCAGATGGTTCACCTGAAACAGGTGCCTATATATTGTTTCAGAATTTACTTTGCCTGCCATTGCGCCATTGTAATAAACATGTCAAGGAGTAAACTAGCATCAATAATGTTAAACCCCAATAAAATAGTTTTCATGAATTTTGGAGCATCTAGATAAATTTTCCAGATAATTCCTATCAGAATAGTACTGTAAATTCAAAACCTAAATGTAAAAATGCGGGACTGTCAAATCCTTGGTCCAAATTTCAAATCACTTTTGCAGACAACTTAGCTGAGTGAAAAATAAAATATTTAATAAAATCAACCATTTAATTTGACTTTTTTTGATTTATTTAAATTGGCAAATTTCAAATCTCTTGAGAAGATAACTCAACCAACAAAAGACAAAACTCAGCAAACAAATGCGGGATACATGAATCAGAAAAGCAGGATTCAGAAATACAATTTGAGATTTCCTGTATTTCAAACAAATCATAGACATCATGTAAAACTTAACAAATATAAAAATGCAGGATTGTCAAATCCAAGAACCAAATTTCAAATCAAAAATGAGGTGAATTTGAAATAAATATAATTTATGGGTGTCTCAAAAAGGATGATAAAGGATCTAGAGTGGATTTGTGCTAATTCTTTTAGTAATCATAAGCATTCTCAAAAAGCATCCTATTCCAATTTAGGATGTCTAAAATTTAGATGCTTGATTACAGTTGATTTTAAAAAATGATAATAATAAAGTATAATATAATATTACAATCTATCTTATCACATTTTCGGTAATACCCTGAAATGGTGGGCACCACTTGGAGTATGTATGGTAGCAAATTAGAGAACTAGAAACCTGCCAAGGCAGTGATTATGGGATACACTGTCATCAGCCAACAGAATACCTTGGCGTGTATGTTGAAGCGTCCAAAGCTCCCAGCAAAGTAGGTGAAGATGTAGTAAGCAGACATATACATGGCTATGGAGAGTGTCAAATGAGGAGACACCAGAGGTGGCCAGGGTCCAGTGTTTGAAGAGTTAAGTTGGCCAGGGTCGTGGTATGGGTCATAACCTAGTCCTTCTGTGGAGGGGCCAAAGAACTCTGAACTCTGTTGGTAGCCTCCAATCCCAAGGCAAGCTGTGAGTGCAGCTGTGAAGATAAGGTGATTCATCTTCACTGGGTTGAAGGGTTGGCAGGGGCTTGATATGTAAGTTTTAACTGTAGTTGGAGTTGGGAATTTCACTTTATTGAGGGTATTAGTCTCAATAATAGCACAAGCTATTACTGAGAGGGGATCTTTATTTATAGTGGGCCCCCACTTGCAAAGTTTTGCAAATGGGAGTAAAAACAGTGGACTGGAGTCCCCAAAAGTTTGGTCATGGGACTTGGGAATTGGTGTTTGAAAGGATGGCCAAACCCTTGTTCCTGGGCAATCTGTTGGGGTTTTAGACAGTTCTGCTTGGGGCCAATAATTTCCTCTGGATGGGTGGTCAGGTGGTGATGACAGCTCTTGGCTTTAAACACTTCTATTTTTGGTTTGGGGGTGCTAGTTTGGTTGGAGTCTAGGCCTAGCTGATTATTGCCATCCACCTGGTTCCATTGGCTGTAGGTCATGTTATTTTTATCTTCTGAAGTTATTTTTGGCTTTTCCTCTATATTTTTAGAATTTGGCCTGGGTTGTGAAACCTGAATTTGCCCTTCTTCTTGGGCCCAATAATTATTCTTAAATTTTTCCCCTGCTTCAGGGGACTTTTCTGATTGTCTGGGTGTCATGGTGGGTTTTGGTTGGCTGGGGAGTGGGCCCTGGGACCCAGGTGGGCAACTGGCAGTCAGCTGGAGCCCAGGGAGCAGGCAGGTGGCCTGTGGGCAAGTGGCGGGTCCACTGGGGGAAGGGTGGGCAAGTGGGTGGCTGGCAGGGCCTAGGTTGGCAGCTGGGTGGCTGGCGGGAGCTGGGCAAGTGGGTGGGAGGCTGACAGAGGGCTGGTGGGTGGGCGGGTGGTTGGGTGCCAGGGGGCTGGCGGAGGGGGGCGGGCGCCTGCCCAGATATTAAATTATTCTGGTTTACATAAAAATCTGTTTTTCCAAAATTTGATTTTTCTTTTCCCCTGATAGTGGGAGAAATTCCCTATCAAATTTTGCCCTCCTCTTGGGTATTCCTCTACTTTTTTCTAACATTTTCTCTCAGTAGAAATCTGGTTATGTCAGGAATATTCCTGACATGTCTTTTCCTTGATGTGTTGATAGTTCATTTGCTGTTGATAATGTGATTGCATTTAATTGGATAGTTTCACCTCCAGTTGCCTCCCTGAGACCAGCTGGTCTTGGGGAGGTGGCTTGATTTTCTATTGTCAAGGCGGCTGGAGGTGAAACTATCCAATTAAATGCAATCACATTATCAACAGCAAATGAACTATCAACACATCAAGGAAAAGACAATGTGATAAGATAGATTTTAATATATAACTCTATTTTATTATTAGCATTTTTTAAAATCAACTGTAATCAAGTATCATTAGTAGCAATACATGAATACATAGTTAGTAAACTGATGGTTTATCTTCCCCCTCCTTTCTTCCTTGAATTTTTTTCTAAGTTTTATGGCCCCTGGCTGCGCCAGGGCCAAAAAACTTTTAAAAAATTCTGCGTCATCAGGAGAGTAGCTCATAAATGATTATATGGTTTTATGGTTGCTATTTTAGTGATTTAGAGTGCAGAGTATTGCATCACTTCCAGTTTAGACAATTTTGCTTTCACTTAATTTCATGTCTAAACATGGTTATTGAGATTGGATTTTTCATTTAATTTTATTCAGAGTGGAGCTTCTTAATTTGGGTTGATTTGTCCTAGTTACTTACAGTACATTAAATTTGGATTCCAGTTCCTGCAATTATTATTTGAGTTTACTAGTGGCATTCAAAAGCAATTTGAAATTTGGCTCTTGGATTTGACAATTCCACAATTTCAAAAAACATAGTAAACTTAATGAAAATGGTTGATGGATTTGAACACTTCAAATCTGATTCCAGTTAATTCATTTTGTCCATTGGAAATATGCAGTTTATCTTGAGCTTTACAAAGTGTCTATGAGTTTCTGCATTTTTAAAAATCCAAATAAAACACAAATAATTAAATTTAATTAAAAATGCCATCCCGCAAAAGTGATTCAAAATTTGGACCAAGGATTTGACAATCCTGCATTTTTACGTTTAGGTTCTGAATTTACAGTACTAAGGATGATAGCCTTAGCTGCTCTAGATGCTGAGATATAGAGTAAAGTACTGAAATTGAACTCATATCATAACCAAAGGTCCTGGCTCAATTTGATACCTATAAATTCACTCTTAATACACACCAAAAGAACTAAAAATACCATATCTCTGTGAATACTAAGCCAATCTTAATGTTCAATAGTTTATCTTAAAGCTACACATCAGCTCTTTAGTTTGATGAAATTTAAAAATTAAAATATAATATAGTTAAGCTATTATTTTATCTTTGATAAGTTCAATAGTTTAACTTCACTTATTTAAATCTCTGTTTTAAATTTATACTTGTATCACAGAATATTTGGTTACTCCCCTCTCAGGAAATTTTTCCCAAGAAAATAACCAACTACCAAACAGTTGGTAGCACTTCTGCCACACCCTATCATGTTGTACAGGGTCAAACATTCAAATCCTAAGTGGAAAAATACCTGGAAAAGCCCCATGACTATCATGATGTACCTGGACAGCATGTTGCTTCCCTTGATACTACATAATATCTTATTTTTGTAACTGTGGGGTCAAATCCCAGAAAAGTTCTGCACAAGAGACTCTGTATTGCTTGACTTGACTATCCTGGCACTTGAAGTCAGATGTGGAAGTCAACTCAAATGATCAAACAAGGGACCAAGAACCAATAGCAATCTCAAGCCAGCAGCAACTTGATTTAGGGCTCCACTTGTTAGTTTTCAGGGACTTTCAAGATTTTGTGGTCTTGAGGAAAGATCTTTATTATTCATTATAGTAGGGATGTTGATATAGATTTTATGAGGACAATCTGTGCTACCAATTGGGTCTTAGGTGAGGCTACGGCCTGGCAGTATTCCAAGTCTGTAGGAGAAAACACACGGGTCTGCAAGTAAACGGTGGCACGTTCTACTTGGATACTTCTGACTACTGGGCATCAGCTAGTAGTGATACAACAATAGAGATTCTAAAATCTCTATATTCAAGGGTGAATATTCTGCTCAATTTCTAATCAGGAGAGCACCTTATATAGGGTGGATAAGCCCTCTTACCATATTATAATCTGACACCTCAAACTCTTACTAGTCAGTCTATCTGTTACCCAGACTGCTAGTTTCAGCCCCCAGAGTTAGGCAGCCATGCCGGTCTGGCATGGGACTTCAATAGATTACTGGACCTCAGCTTAACTCATCAGTATATTGGCGGCATCTGGTTTGTGGTTTATGAATATGCAAGTTTGGTACCCTGTCAACTGGGTTTTTGCATCATGCATTGTTATTATTAAATGACCTTCTATATTGGTCATAGAATTCAAGGTGTCTCCAAGCGCAAATGTTTGGAGGGAACCATCTTGCATTATTATTTTTGGGCATTCCATCTTATTGGCTGAGAGGGATTCTGTGTTTGAGATCAGGTATCATCAAGTTTATCTAATCAGAGTCAATCCAATGGGAGAATCAGAATTGGATCAGGATCAATCTTTGGAGTAATACCCAATGTACTGATTAGCCAAGGTGTGGGGCAAGAACAGCTGATGCTTTCCTTAATATTTCCAGCTGTATGGCAATTGGCTGTCTAACCAATCAGCCTGGGGAATAATGGTCAAGTCTACCATATTATTCCAGAGTCTTGACATTTCCCTTGGCTAGACTGGACCATATATTCTTCCTTTGCCCTGAGACCTTGTGCATATGGATAATACATCAAATTACTCCAATTATACTAGCAAGACAGACACTAGACAGTACATTGTAGAGATGTCAGAGGAGGAGCGCAAGGCGTTCTACAACCTTTTGCTTAAGGCCAGATGGGAATTGATCAGAGGACTTTGAGATGCTGGTTCTGAATCAGCATTTACTGGGTTGGAAGACCCTTTCCAATTAGATACTCAGGAAGACAGCAAGCAGTCAGATGGAACTGACACAACTGCTTCCAGGAAGCGTCCAATAAAAGATCCAGTCAATGAGTATTTACCTAATCAGGCTACCCAGGCTTCCAGTCAGGCCACAGAAGGGCAAGAATTAGTTGTGACCCCAGTTTGAGATCATTATGACGCCTTTGGAGGGACCCAAGAGTCTGTGTTCATGCAATTCCATCTGGGAGAGGAAGGATTCTCTGTAAAGAATCTGTTTCTAGGCAAAGATATCATTCCTCTGTCTCTTTTCATGGTGACGCAGAAGCGTCCTTGGGTGGATTTGAAGAAGAAAATTCAGAAAACGGCCAGTGGATTTTACGCAGTAGAAGGCTTGTCCTCTTGGCAGGATGCCTTGCAAGAATTGACCAATCTTCTAGCGGACCTGGCAACTGTGAGGGCAATGGACATGCCAATCTTGAGGTTCATCCTTGATTTTGGCCTTGAAGTCCTTAAAAACTGGATCTTTCCTTTGAATCCTTTTCCCAAGTTATATAGTTCCTTGGGAGTTAAAAACTCTGATGCGTGGGATAGTCACATTTTCAGGGCTACTAGGAGAGCCTGGGAGGCACTTTATTGTGGCAACAAAAGGCTGGCTCTTCTTGGGATGGCCTTCTATGGAGATCTGCTCTTGACCCCAGATCTTCATCTGTCTATGGGTACATTTGACAACATGGCAGCAAACTGGGAAAAATATTGCTACAATATAGGTGGTATCCAAGCTTCTTTGCCATGTATCTACCAATACATTTTCAACTTCATGCTTGACTGCATGGTTCTCTTGTGCTGCTTCCCTCTGGACGCTGGGCTCTGGCAATTGAACGCCCAGCAGGCCTCTATTCCTCTTCTGCTTGTCCAGTACTCACAACAGCCAATTACAGTTTGTAGAGTGTTGCTGCAGGTTGCTACTTCTTTTTTGTCAGAGGTCATTCTTTCCCATTTATTCCTGTTTGTAGCGTGGTCCAGTCAGAAAGACAGCATATGTCTTCACAGGCCCAGGAGAAGATATTGGAACAGCAAACTCCAGTGAGCCAAGACCCTAGCAACAATGAAGAGACTGAAGAGGACAAGGATGAGGACAACAAGGAGAATGAAGGTCCAGAATATCAAGAAGGCGACCCTTAGCCATCTAATAAACACCTATATTTACAATTATATTTTTAGTTTACATATATAAGTTGTAAGGTTTAATTGTTGCCAATACTAGGCATAGAAAATAAGGGTTTAAGGAATCTGGTGTGTAATTGGTTTATGAGTTGTCTATCTGTCAGATTCTTAATTGTATATGCGTCCTGTGAGGGTTTTTCTATAACCTTGAAAGGACCCTTCCATAAGCTATCCAACTTATGGGATCAACCCACAACCTTGTCGTGGTATGAAACCTGGCTTCCCACTTTGAATTCCATCAAAGGATGGCGCTTTG